>JAPYZO010002440.1:0-15071 GCA_030522905.1 Torymus flavipes | reverse complement strand
TTTGACCACGTGGATTAAAGCCCTTTAAGCCCTGTGAAAGCAGCCGGTCGCTCTTCTGAGATAATCTTGTATTATCGAGACTATTACCATAGGTACACCGTCACGCTATCAGGTTGCGGATGAAAAACAGGGCCACTCTGAGGTACGAAAGGAGTTAAGTAGGGTGATCTACTTTCGGTGGTTATCTTCAACATCATCTTGGACGATATTCTCCGTTCTTTCCCGCAAGAATATGTCGCCATCCTCAATAACACCACCACCGGCCATCGCTGACGACCTGGTCCTACTCTCCGATCCACCAACCGGTCTTCAACAACTAATTGATCATACAGCAAGTTACCTGAAGTAACACACCAAGTCATACACGGCTACTATCTTAGGAGATTCAAACACAGGAGGTGGTCAATGCCAGAGCACTTCTTACTTCACTCTTCTCCATGGTCTCATAGAAAGGCACGCACTTATGCACTCCGTTGAAGTTGCCAACCAACACCAATGGGTAACGGGCTGCACTTCATCAGCATAGATTATATCATCTGTCATAAGGTAAGAATCGGAGTCCTTACTACCATAGCTTGAACTACCAGGCGGAGACACGGGGATCGAAGCTGTCGCGCAGGGTGCGTTATCCCAGAAATCAACAACTATGTTCTGCAGGTACGACTCCGCAATCATGGCATGTGAATTGCTCGCTATAACTGCATTTATGGGCCAGAGAGCCAGAGTCAGAAAGGCAGATATATGCAGACAGAAATAAACATACAGAAAAAGAGCTGGAAAAGCCTTGACAACGTTCACACAACGATGCTTTTGTATCCTTTAATGTTGATACAATAAAAAGAAATTCGAATTTATTGAGCAAAGACCATGAAGTGAGACAGAAACAAATCCTCAGAGCCAGAGAGATATCGATAGGAATATCAAGACAAAGGGACACAGACGGAGAGACAGAAACAGAGACGATACAGAGAGACATAACCAGAGACAGAGACGTAAAGAGACGACATCAGCACAGACGCAGGTGGAGAGAGAGAGGCAGCAGCAGAGACAGAGATAGAGGGAAAGAGGTAAGGAGTCAGAGACAGTGACAGCTTCAGAGCTACAACAATAAAATGACCTATCTGAAAAGGTAGACGCTGAGAGCAGATACAAATAGAAAGTGACAGAGAAACAGAGGGATATAGTCATCCACAAAGAAATCGAGAATATACTTCTGTATTTTCGCATTCTATTAATCGTGTTTTCTGTTTGAAGGTGGATCATTAGTGACATGCCTAGGAAAATGAATAATGACGTAAATAAATTTTCTAATATCTATCACGATGTTTTTTAAAAACTATATGTAAATAAAAATTGTTAATTTGCATGATGTTTCTGAAGGTATTTTGTTGGTAATGTATAATAAAATAAGATACATAAAACGTCAATTCATTTATGTTGTTAACCTATCGTCTGTATCGAAGCTGTTAGAGATATTTGTTTAAAATTTCTAGCAAAACCGAACTATTCTTATATTATTAAACTGTTTATCTGCTCTTTACTCTTATGAAAGTCATGTTAAAAAGTGAATATTCAAATAGCTTGTTTGCAAATATTTGCTTCGCAACTGGATCTTAAAGTTCGAGAGGTTTGTTTTAAATTACTTACAACCTCTGGAAGTTTTGTTCAGATATCCAGTGTTTTCATTCTCTGATGAGCCTCCTTAAATGCTGTATGATAATCATGTTTCTGCTGATGAGGCACGCGTGTTCTATTTTTAATTTTCTAAAGGATAAAGTCTCTAACTATCAGCTTTTCAACATATCAAGTCTCACCGTACAGATTGACACATACTTTTTGTTAGTAGGTAGTAGTAGTAGTAGCAATTACGTAGTTGAATACTAATTACAAAATTTTGCAACTCAATTTAAAATCGCATTTATAAAAATTTAGGAAATATTCCGCATTTTTTATATATTGAATTTTTCTACCAGAAATACTTTTCATTTATTTAGGTAATATGATAAAAGCGTACCTTCAAACATGTGCTGGTAAAAAATTTATTGAGTTATAGATAAGAAATTCTGTGATAAATATGAAATAGATATTTTACTATATGAAATTTTGAAGATTTTTCATATCATTTTATGCGTGTACTCATAAAATTATTTTAATATTAACGAATCTTTAGCTGTCCATTTTCATGAGCACTATGTTCTTCTAATAGTCAGCGTAAAAAACGTAATTAGTGACGCGAATGAAATTAATTCTGTCGTACATAAGTCTCAGTGTTTTTAATTGTTTCGGAGTAGAAAGTTTCATTTAACGTACACACTCGCCTGCACACGGGACGACGACGTCGACGACGGTGGGGCGGTAACGGGGAACAAGACGACGTATCTCTTTTCCCGTACCAGAGACGACGGCGCAGCGTCACACCACGAAAATTCGAGGCACGTCCCAGTGCGGTATTTAATTCGCGGCTTGGGTTACGTCGGACAATCGTATCCATTGCGCAAGTACAAAGAAAACCAGAAAGAAAAAGGACAAGGGAGAAGGAGAGGGCTAGAGATAGTGAAAAGAGAGAGAGAGAGCGAGAAAGAGAGAGAGAGAGAGAGCGAGAGAGAGAGAGAGAAGGACGACTCTGATACAAGAAAATTTATTTGCAAGTAGGAAGAAGAAGAGAAAGAGTAAAAAGCTCGTCGAGAGCGCGAGTGACAGGCTGCTTACAAATTGCGCAAAGAAAGGCGGACAGAGCGTTAAGTTTAATTGGCTGCTAAGCTAGCCGCATTTGTCTATCGCCGCGTATCAGTCACTTTCACCCGTTCTTCTTGCGTGACTGCAAAGTTGTTTGCGTGGGTAGTCCAGCGACCTTCATGTTCGTGTAATGCGCTCAAGCCCACGGAAAGATAAACTACTGTACGTGTGCTATCACTGGTCACAGAGGTCACTGGTCTATTTGTAGGTTTGTGATAACTTGACTATACTAGGGAAAGTGAAAAAGGCTAAACTTTGAACATTTTTAGAATATTAGAGTGACTAAAAGTTTTTTTTTCATTTTGAAAGATTAATTGACAACTCTGATGGCTTCGATGCATAGTCTAAGGTTTTTTTTATTTATAATTTTTATTCATGCGCTGTTAGGTTAAATATTTTCAAAAAATGAAGTATGTACATAAACAAATATCAGCTCCAATAGTGCAAACTGGAAGATATGTACGTAATTTTATTTTCAAAATGCAAACGAGCGATTGTGAAATTTGTTCTGTCGTATTGAGTTAAAAAACAAACTTGCCTCTATAAACAGTGGAAAATATTGTAATTCTGGTAATTGAATTTTGAAAAATCTGCCGCTATAAATTATTGAAAGTAAAGTTTGAAAACTTTTCAACATTTATTTTCGCATACAAGAATATGTATTACCCAATATTGGAATTAATAGTACGATTTTTCTTTTAATTATTTGACCATCATTTTATTTTATGTATTTCGTTGTTTTTTAACGACATTTTTTAAACACTCACAAAATCAACTTTTAACAAGAATTTAAAGTTTTTCAAGGAGTAAAAATTTTTCCTTTTAAAATTCTAATTTTGAATTCAAACTTACGATCGATATCTTAAACATTCAATGTCAAGTAAACGAGTACAGTAAGGATGGTATCTCAGGTAACGATATACGTTCACTGTATAGAACTTGTGATGCATACATGTATAAGGAAGGAGAAGTAAGATATTTGATATGAAATAAATTGAGTTTCTTCAGTTCTAGCTTGAAGCAACTAAATTCTGTATCATATAGTTAGTAATAAAAATTTGCAACAGAATTGCGTATAACAGCAGCCAGAACTGTTTTGTAATACTATATATTGATCTCGGAAATAATTGTTTCAAATAATTACAACTTTTGCAATTACAGATTACCGTAAGAGACCGTATTAGTGTGGCCTTAAAGCAGACGACAGTCCGTATTAGTAACACTTTTTAACTTACGATTACTAACAAATAATACATCAAACCGATTAATTTATGGAATAAATCGACTTTTTAGTGCTTCTTGTAATAGCTTTTCGTTAATTTTAAGGTTGGAACCTTTTGTTTACATCGGAAATGACGAAAAAGGCACATAAATACGGACAGGCACACTAATAGAGACCACTACCCTATAAACATTTTATTAACGTCGGTAATAACATTTGGCTTTAACATACGTTTGAAAATTGTGGCTCGTAAACTGGCAAGACACCGACAATGAGAATTTAGCGATGGCTAATTTTATCTTTGACCTGTGATGATTCACCTTTGTGCGCGAGCCAATTAAATCGGCATCTAAAAGCGGAATAGACACACGAGCGAGAGAGAGAGAGAGAGAGAGAGAGAGAGAGAGAGAGAGAGAGAGAGAGAGAGAGAGACTCGAAAAGTCCGCGCACGTAGCCTCCGCAGAAAACAATTTCCTTAAAAAAGGGAGCAAAACGTTAGTACACTCTCGAGGCATTAGGAGGACCAAACGACCTCTCTATTCGAGGATCTTCAATCAAGGGCCGCGAGCGTGCACGGCAGAGAGAAATAAATTCAGCGCACGCAGCGCGTGTCCCCATAAAGGATGACGCTATATAGCGCGACAATATAACAGGAGAGTGGAGCAGCAGTGGCAGCGGCGCCTCATCTCATCTCTCCCTACCCTCTATCTCTCCTCTTCCTCGTCGCCCTCTCTCTCTCGCTCTGGCGCGGAGCAAGCACGTGTATACAACAAAGAGAGATAGGCCTCGATACGTACACGTCGGCCGGCGAATTCTCAGGGCGTGCGCTCAGGACCTCGGGACAAGGCTGGAATCAAGCCTCTGTTATACTGGCACATCCGGCGACGTTGGCGTAGCGGTGGTGGCGGCTACCTCGCCGCAATTAGGTAGGTCAAGTCCTTTTCGAGCCTCGCCACCGGTATTAATATCGGGCAGGCCGAGAGCGTAAGGAGCGCGCGGGCACAGCCCCTGTCATAATCAACATTCATTACCTTTGTTCGCTCGTTACGAATGGTGCTCGAGATTAGGAGGTGCCGTCGCGTCGCGCGCGTGCCATTCAGCGAGCATGTCGCGCGCGCGCGCTCGTATCTACCACAGAGTTAGGTACGTACCTGACGGTGGCTATCGATTAGCAGACCTCCTTAAAAGTGTTAGCGCTTGCGACGGAGACGCGATGACATCGTTGCTTGCTCGAGAAAAATGACGTAAATCTGTGCTAGAAAAAAAAAACAAAAAACAAAAAACGCGCGCATCGGTTTTTGTGTCGCGCTCGTGGGCTTTTAAAGGCGAAGAAATTTTGCAGGGATGACGTTTGTAATTAAGCCGTTATAAAACGAAGATGAATCACCTGCTAGTCGAGTTTTTCACGCGCTGTCTTTTCATCGATGAATACTTTTCTTTCATTACTCCTTTTAAGGGAATTCAGCGGGGATCACGGCAATGAAAACTCGGAAGCTAAATTGAAAAGTATATTGTACAATTTTTTTCCTGTATTCGGATAATACTAATGTTAACAGTATAAATAACTAAATTTTATATTTGTTTCATGTTACGAGAAGAATGAAAGAAATCGTTAAAGGCGTAATAAATTTGCAATGAAATAACAAGTTCAACGTTAAAAATTAAAATTTAGTTACATTACTAATTGATCTGTTTGTATTTATTTATCACAATCTATCAAAATTTTATTAATGTCGCTATATGTATATAGAATTGCACTTTTACAAATTACATCAGACATACAAAAATTTTACAAAACACTGTCCGTAATTTGTAAAATAGCACCTAGAGATTCAGCGCATCCCTCATAGCAAGGGGCACAGAATCCGACAATTATAAATGAAATCGTTACGTTGCCCGTAAAATATCGCGTCGAAAAAGTCGAGCGCGTCGAGAGAGATGGAGAGAGAACGATCCTAATCATAATTCATTTTTCAGAGGTTTTCGTGCTCTCGCATCCGAGTGTCGAGAAATATAGCGTTTTCCTTCATCGTTCCCCCGCGTCGACGCAATCAGTCGCTATCTCCCTCCCTCTTCTTCCCTCCCGGCGCCACCACCGAGCACCGCTTATTCTCTCTATCCTCGAGCGTTATCTTGGTATCGATATACAGATATATAGCAGCGCTGCGCCGCTATATAGGAGGTAAAGGAGAGGACTAAGGTGCATGCTCGTGTAATCTTGCCTCCTGCGCGCCGCGGTGGTGGAGGTGACGGCAGCGGAGGCGGCGGCGGCGGCGGCGGCGGCTCTTTTCCCGATCGAATCCTCATGCACCTAGGGGGATTATCTCGCGCTAGAACGAAGTCGGCCCTGGTGTGAAATTATTCGATCTCTTTCTTCTCTCGCTCATTTCTACCTTCGCAAACTCGCTTTCTTCCTCTCCTACCCTCTTTCCGTGGTGCTCGCTCGTTCGTCGGATTTTTCCCTCTCCTTTTTGTTTCTGTCCCCGCGCGCGATGATCTATATCTCTTTCTGTCGTTCCAGTCGGTACGCAAGTTACGAGGGTGATTCACGACAAAGTCATTTAAGTGAACTCACTTTAAAAGTAGCCCACTTTCTTCTTTGCATACAAAGAAGTGGAAAAGGAGCAGATAAAAAGGGCGAATATAAGAGAGAGATTAAAACTTAATTTACCGCGGTCACCGTTCCAAATTCTTTCATTTTTAATTGCTTGATAGCTCACTGACGTGTAACGTTCTTTCATTTATTCATATCCATATCACATTTTTAATAGTTTGAATAAACTTTCGTTTGTATTATGCAATCGAACGGAATAATAAATTTAGTTTAAAGAAGCTAAGTACCAATGAATTGGCAGGAATTTTTCGTATTTAGTCTTTACGATTGTAATGGAAAAGGTTCAAGAAGTTATTTAACGACAGTTACTCGAATATTTGGATTTCGTAAATGCAAAAATATACTTTAGCGGAATTTGTACCAATGAATTTTATATTGTAATAAAATAATGGCAACTGCGATAGTGAGCCTAGTTTCATAGAAGTTTAATAAATTTCAATTTTAATAAAGTATAAGGCGAATTTTTTAAAATTTAATTGAATTAAATAAATTTAATCAATAAAAATGATAGATTATTATTGATAGTGTTGTTGATGTCATGGTATTATTCAGATTTATTACAAAAAAAGCCGCGTGACAATGACAGTGTTATCGTTACAGACGACTACACGTGAATGCACTGCCGAATCAGGAATAAATAACAGTTACTGGTGCGCAAGTGAGACCGATAAATAAATAACCACTCATTTTTTAATAAGTATTTATACTGCACAAATTTATCACTGATCTATTGAAAGTGTATTTTCAAACGAATACAAAGAAGTAATTTTAAATAAATATTAAGAAATGGAAGTTTTGATAAAAAGTACTTTTCTAATTGACATGTTTCATTTCTTGTTATTATCAGAAATCAGATCGTGAAATCTTGAAAGATATTCCTAGTGTTGTGTACAACATTTTTCAAATGCAATATATTACTAAATCATTTCTATTTTTGTTGATGACCCCCGATTACATACATATAATTTCTAGCACCTCAAATAATATTATAAAGCGTTCGTCTGTACGCCAAACGAAGTACGAAACTGTGAAGGATGTAAAAAGTATCGCTATAAGGCATGTTTGTTATGTTTTGGGGTAAAAGACGAGCGGCATGGCTTCTCATTAAATTTATCTTATTAAAGTATCATTGTTGACTCTCTGAAGGTTTTAGTTTAAGAAAAATCCAATCCTAAGTTATTTCATATCCAAACTGATAAAAAAACCCTTATCCAATTTTATTCAAGGTAAATTTAAAATACGTATTAAAGGTAAAATATCTGTTCTTAAAATTAAACCGATATTTCTTATACTTATGCTTGCAAATTAATGTAAATTTCAAACTGAACTTGATTCTAAGCTTGGATTAAATTAGTACCGGAATTTATAAATCGAAAATAACTTAGAGATGAATATGAACTTGAAATTGACCCCAAATCAGAACCCAAGAATGTGAAGTCAAACTAGTATCTAAACTATAAAGTAAAAACACATTATAATAGAAACTTGATATTCAACATGATAATGAATACTAAATAAATACAAACATATCAACGCCTTCTGTTAGTCACATTTCTCCTCCTACTCCTTTTTATTCCCATGTCTTCTCTAGTTCCTCTTTCTTAAATACATGTTTTTACCAGGGTTCTAAAAATATTTAATTAGTCATTTTTTAATAAATAATTAAATTTTGAATTTTGAATTTAATTCTTAATTAAACGAGTTTTAATTAAAGATTAAAATTTTATTTCTTAATTAAACGATTTTCAATTAAAGATTAAATTTTTAATTCTTAATCAAACGAGTTTCAATTAAAGATTAAATTTTTAATTCTTAATTAAACGAGTTTTAATTAAAGATTCAATTTTTAATTCTTAATGAAACGAGTTATAATTAAAAGTTAAAAATTTAATTCTTAATTAAACGAGTTTTAGTTAATGATTCAAATTTGAATTCTTAATTAAAGAGGGTAATTAATTCAAATTTTAATTAATTATTTCGAACCCTGGTTTTTACTTCTCCATAATTTAAGTGAACTCAAAATAAATTATTGATCAACTACAGTAGATCACTATAGTAGGTATTGGGGCAGGCGTTGTCACTTGTCACGCCGACGCACAGCCAGTTTCAAAATTGTTGCTTTACCATGCGGTAGATGGCGTCCGACGTGAGTACTGAATTTTTTTTTCTTGTTAGCGATAAACAGTTTTTACTTTTGGCTTTTAATACATACGTTTCACAGAGGCATCGAGTTATAAATTTGTATGGGTAATCATTTAAACTATTTTTTTTCCCGGGCACGGGCCACAGCCAAATTTAGGCGCGTTATTCGTCAGATTGACTTGTAGTTCAGGGCACTGGCAAAGTAGACATAATAGTTTCTCCTCGATATGCTCTCTCACGCGCTTGTATCGCTATGTACGCTGCACTGAACCTCGCGCGAACGCTTGTCCGTTTTCTATGTACTCTGCTGCGGGCGGCGCGCGTTCGCGTGCATGGCTCACCCCCTATATATGTGGGCATGCGAGTTTGAACGAGCCCGCGTTGTCCCCTAGCCTTGTTTACAGCGCGAACAAGTATGCGACTCGGGCCAGTTTACATATATACATATAATTTCCAGTACCCACACGCGCCTCTATAGACCCGTTTTCGCTTTTGTCACACGCAGGCGTTCCCCCGATGTTCATAATCGCAGCTGCAATGTAAACGAACTGTATGTTAGCACAGACTGCACGCGAGGATAGAGAAAAGGGGTGAGTGAGAGGGGGGGAGGGGGGGGGGGAGGGGGGGGAGGGGATCTGGCAACTCTATTGGGAAACTCGGTGATTGGGAGAAATTCGCTCTGATTAATGCCGCGCCTGCCGCTCGACTTTCCCGACTCCAGCACCCAGATGAGAAACTGCCGTGTAATGCTTATTGACGAAAAATTTGGAGGGGAGCCGAGGGAGATGGAGATAGCGAGCGAGATGAGTCAATTTTTGGGCGTGGAAGCCAGGACAAGATGAATTTTTAATTGATCAAGTTGATGTCGGATTTTCATTGTTTACCTCGCCGTAATTGATTATTGTTTGCCGGGCTTTAAGCGTACTCGAGAGAGTGAGGGTGTATTGGACCGATGCTCGTGCGGCACCGCGTCGCCTAGAAATTTGAACTTTGTATAATGAATTACGCTCAAGAGCGCTCCTGTTGGGTGTGCTAACGCTCAAGGGTTATGGATGTTAAGTGCCGTACCGTGGATTAAATTTCGCAGAGCAAAAATTTAATAATATACAATACGTACAAAAATTGATGGTATTTACATAATTTTATAAATAATCATAAGATTGAACAGGATTATTAACGCTGATCACTGGATAATTTTAGTCTTCCATTTATCAAAGAATATAAATATTTTTACGTTTTCATTCTAATCAGATATTAAAATAATTGCAATACTGTATAGTGCTCATCAAAATTTCAATTATTTTATCTATGATAATTTATTAATTACCGTAGTAGTACTGTAGTAATTAAGTTCATAAAGTATGTTTAATTTATCAACAAAGATTATATAAGAAACGGGATAATTGAAAGTAAAATAATGAATCGCAGGAAAAAATTTTATTCCCAACTGAAACCTATCTAGCAATTCTAGAAAAAGGAAATTTTTGCTGAAAATACTGTCATAATAGTACATTACGGTACGTGTGACCTATGTCGCACTTTTTTGCACGGCGTGAAGTTAGGGTCCGAGCGCAGAATGCTCCTTGTAGGTCACAAGTATCGTATTACTACATTTCGACACGGATGCGGGAGTCGATTAGTTATAGTTCATGTGACTTCTTGCACGATCGAAGCGATTGCGAAAAATTCACATGAGCTAAATAATCGGCTTACGCACTAGTTTCGAACAGTATTTTATACCACGAGCGCCGAAAAATCATACCAAAGTTGTGATTTTGAGCTTAGAGTGGTATGAAAGTTATTTTAAGTATTGGACTTTATCTAAGACAATTGGAAACAAGAAAAAACTCGGACCATATCTTACAAGTTGTAAGTTAAAACTCTTAAGAAAAAGAAAATGCAAACAGGTAAAATTTAATATCAATTACTTAATAGAACGATTATGTTATAGTATTCGTATGCATAGGGGTAGATAAAGACAATGACGAGTTTCTCTCCTATATATGGTAGTCGGAAAGTGATCGCAACCTACTAGTTGGTTTTTATAAATTGATTTTCCTCGGAAAAGATAATAACAAATTTTATTTAAAAATATTATAATATAACAAATTTATTAATAATAAACTACAGATATAAATGTTACTTCTGTATTTAGATTGCATGTATGTACACGAAATTACTTTGAGTGAAAAAGTATCCATGATAAATTTTTATACTGCACATGTGTAATGCACATTGTGCATTTAGAAAGAGAATCTGGTGTATTCTTTGCATTTAATGCGCGAAAATCCGAGCAAGGGTAGGTGAACGAGGATAATATCGGGTCATGCATTTGATGAATGCGAAAACAAGCAAGCCGCGATCAGCGCTCAACAATAATATACATAACTATTTGAGCAATTTTATGGAAAAGATCAAACAACTCAGTACTAAAAACAAATATAGTATTTTTCGGTCATAGGCTGTTTCATTTTACGGACCGAGTGGGATTCATGCTTCCCGAGAATGCACAATCAACTTGGTCCGTAAAATGAAACGGTCGTGGAGTGAAGATTATTTTCTACATAAGACTTGAATCCTTATTATCTTCTTTATTATTATTTTTTTTTATTTTATTATTATTATTAAAAAAAATAAGTTTTTATTAAATTTTTGTATGGATGACTTTCTCTGGCAAAATGATTTATGTTTGTAGAAGGTCATTTTTGAGTATTTTTAGAAATAAAGTTATTGTCGGCAAAATGCTCGCCGAATGATTGACTATGTTCCTGATTTGTTGCATATCCAGCACGGTACAGAAAACTAAAACCTGGTCTAGTAGATGCGCTCACTCAACAATTTTATTCATTTTGTTCCCAGTTGTTTGATGTTTTTCGTAGAATTATTGCTCATATACTTGATGGCCTTATGGATTGGCGTGTGAGCCAGAATATAGATAGCATTACATTAATCCTTTAAAATCAACAATTAATTATTGACAGGCAGCCAATGTATAGGTAACAGAGGTGGGTAAATATTCGTTGCCAGTAAATTATGAAAATCATTGTAATTCGTCCTCTTTCGAACACTAAAACAAGAGAACAAGAAAAGAAAATCTCGCATGTCACTGGACGGTCTGATACAATTCGACCCTGACACTAGCATTTTCGGATCAATTATAAAATGACAGTGATCACAACAGGGGCAACATACACACACATATATATACACACGTATCTGGCAAACGCTAGCAACTTTGGACATTAATTCGATAAGTCGAAGCCGCTGCGATAGCGTTTGCCAGCCACGCGCGCTCGCGCTTTTTATTCCGTACGTATGTCCGCGCTTAACGCGGATACGTGTGGCAGCTGTAAAGAGTGAGATGGTGGTGCGCAACTCCGCACTCTGTCTCTCTTCCTTCCCCCAACGTTCTATCTTGTGCACCCCTACGTTGCGAGGACACAAGGAAGAGTGCAATTATATCGTTACTCTTCTTTTACGCGATTCCAGCCAATGGTGCGTGGGCCGTTTATTGATCTCTAGGAAGCGACCGATTAGTCATCCTCGGCGATAACGTCCTTATTCTATTTCCCACCCCTCCTGCTGGACGAACGACCGCGACACTGTTTTCTTTCTCTCTTCGATTCGCTCGCTACTCACCCTTCGCACTTCGTCAGCCGCCACGCTCCCTCTTCACCCTGCACTCGGCCGTCGTAAACTCTTAAGGAGATCGCGTATAAAATCTTTCTAAATTACTGTCTGTCAGCTCTCTCCCATTTTCTGCGCGTGTGCGTGTGTTGTGTAATAAAACGGGTTTCAGCAATATTATCATTGATTAAACAGTTATTATTTTATTGCTTGGTTTTTACGATTCAACTTTTCTTCTCTCCCCCTCTCTCACCCCCTCTCGCTCTGTTTCGCAGAAAAGTGAATTTCGAGCTATATTATTTGCTTCTAGGATATCAGCGGAAATTTCTATATTGTAGCTTGAAAAGTTTTCATCTAGCAGTAAATAAATAGGTTACTTGGACACAATTTTCGCAACGAAAGTAGCGCGCACATCGATATATTTAGAGGGAGAGAAAAGTGGCACCGATTTCAATTTGAGCAATCACAAGCGCAACAATCCCCTTTGATTGACGCGCAGAGAGCTTTGCACCAGTAGCGCACTTTCAGTTAATTGTGGAAGATCGATAGTTCAAAAATTTATTTAACAGGAAAAAAGGCTTCGCAGTTCACATCCGCCAAGAGATATTTTCTGTGTGATGATAGGAAGTAGCTTTGGAAATTGCTTATGGAGAGTTGGAGGCAATGACAGGACGTTTGCCACCCCCGTTCCCTAAATCGACAATTTCGCGGTTTCGATACAGTCGCACTTGTGCGCGAATTACTCGCGCTACATTATAAATCCGTGGGGCAATGAATGCAAATTGTGGACGCGTGCATATACTTTGATTGGGTAATCATCTGAACGCGATAAAAGAGAAAAATTTAAGCGAATTATATGGAATGATTTTACACGGATGCGTACGCATACCTGGCTGACAAATTACCAATACATTCTCATTGCGCACAGGAAGTCGAGACACAAAGCCCGGGCCTGTGGTAAGACAAAAGACAGAATTTGTAATTAAAATTGACGTTTTGTACCGCATGAATGTGCGCCTGCGCTATGTGGAGCTGCGGATCGTATTTAATGATATTGAATATCTCATTGATCTTTTACGTAGAATTTTCAATCGCATCTATAAATTGAATGTCGTGTACAAAACAAAAATTGAATTATTTGCGAAATGGACGTATTCAAAGTGTATATTGAATTAGTTGGCTCCACACTGAACGTTAATTCTTGATATAATGATAAAATAATTTGATACCATTACGTACTCAAACATAAATAAACAAATGAATAATCGTTTCATTAATGTAATTCTATATTTAGAACTTACAAGAGGTGTGTATACGCTTCGGGAAACGAATTTTATTGTGGCTTTGAGAGTTAATTTGTGGTATTTAAAATAAAGCCAAGTGTTTACAATTCTATCTCATGGGCCGTTTTTCGAGTAGAAAAGATTATAGAAGTAGGCAGAAGAAGATAAAATTTAAGCTTTTTTTTTTAAAAGATATTTATTACTCGATACAAATATATCACCCATAGAATCGGTAAAAATGATGACAGATTTTTAACCGTTTTCTTATGTAATCTTTGATTGATTCCAAATATTCTGAAAACAAAATATTTTTCGATGCACCTGTAAAGCATAAATTTTAGCTTTTTCTGTTCACTTTTATAATCCTTCCTGTTTGTATTTGTAATATAAATACTTATAAGGTAACAGTCAATACAAGAGACATAAACAGACATCGATTCTCAAAGCCTCATTAAATTATGTTTTTTGAAGACTTTGCATTTCCTTGTTAGTTAGCAATAAAACGATTAGCTCAACGATTACATTACAAGACTATAATTATTTGGTCTATTGGTTCATACTCCGTTCATACAAAATAAATTACATTCTAATAAAAAATTTAAAGCTAACTATCGATTATTCGATGTAAATTAACGATTTAATAGTGGAATCACATACAAGATTTTGTTACAATATATCCACAAACTACATAGAGATGATTCATATTAAAGTCGACGATAGCAAGTCGCAAAAATATCGATATTGACAAATTTTAACTTTTCTTTTCGAAATATATTTCATACGAAATTTCGGAAGTTTTTAGATGATATATACCTATTACAATTTTTTAATAACAATCAATGCGTGTGTTAAATTTGATATTTCAGCAAATAAGATGAATTGATTAGGTATTGGCTTCTTCGTGGTAATAGGTGTATTGAAACATACAAATTTCTCTTATTTTGATTTTTAAACCCTTGAAGGAACATACTATTTAATAAAGCTATCGATTTAAATGAAATATTAAATAAAATATTAATGGATGGCAGCATTCGTATGCATGTTTGCAACATGCTTTAGTAGGCCGAACGTCGAGTGAAGTAAAAAGGATTATTCAGAATATTGAGTGCAATGATTATGAGGTGCGGTGATGCAGAGTGGTACTTTGAAATATAAATCGGAATGCGTGGGGCAGAAAAGTGCCTGTAAAGTCTAAGGGATAGTAAATAAGTTCTACACATTCTTTATTCCTTTCAACTATTAATAAAGCTTGTGTCTGCGTATTTGATGTAATAATAAAGAATTGCAAAATTTGTACGTAGTTAAAGTCAATACAGTAACGGTTTAGCTGATATAGGATGATGATCGTAAGAACATTTATATTTCACGAGACTTTTAATTTCTAAAAAATGGAGAAATCATGCACATAGCTTATATGCCTCGCAAGTGTGTAAGACGTGAAAAGGAA
>JAPYZO010002439.1:0-20257 GCA_030522905.1 Torymus flavipes | reverse complement strand
GTAATCAGCACGCGGAATGCGGTGGCACGCGCGACTCCAAACGACGATCTTACTTCCTTCTTTCCGGACGCGCTCGTCACGATTGTCGGGAGACGATTGGTAGATAAAGATGGAATTTCGAACGTTATATAAAAATGGATTTTTTTTTGTTTTTAATGAAGTTTGACGAGGGCTGGGAGGAATTTAACAATGGGGAATGATTTATGGTTCAATTTGGTTTAATGATTGTTACAATAAACATAATTCATAGTGTGATGTTTTTTTTTTGTAGCAAACAATTTAAGAACATGAAAAACATATAAATCTTTCTGCACGGCGCGAGTGGTACGTACCTACTTATGGGATAAGTTGTTTTGAAATCCCATTTGTGCCGTGAAGATGTTTGCGGTACCGTTGCGAAATCAAAGAAAACATTCTTCGCAATGAATATTAAACTACTTTTACAGTTAATAAAACTTCTTAAAAGCGTCATTTTCACGGCTTTTGAGTTACACACACTTGCGTATAAAAATTTTTCAGAAAATATTTTCATGTGTTTTTTAATGTCAATAATTTGTTTAAATTATTGTACAGAAAATTTCCTTCTTACAACGTTAATACTACGTATATACGAGATATACTGGAGAAACCGAAGACTCAACAGAGTTTAAAATTTAAGGAAGAAACTGTCTCGCGGAGAATTTGTCTTCCGCAACGATTTGTCAAGGCGCTCGATCGTCGGATTGACGCGCGCGGGTAAAACACGTGACTTCCACTAGAGCGCGAGAGAGCTGAGGAAAAAAGAAAAAGAGAGAGAGAGGCGAAAATCGAAGGAAAGTCCGAGGGGACGATCCCTGAGAGAGAGAAAAAAAAGAGGAGAATAGCACAGGCGATACGACGTACCTATACACAGGCGAGATAAGGAATTGTCCGTTTGGTCGGGCGGAAAAGTTTTTTTTTTTTCGACGGCGCGATGGTTATGTTTTTTGTCTGACTGAGGTATAGAGGAAGAAAGTTAATTGTAGGTTGTCGCCAGGAGCTACACACACTTTGTCACATTTTTTTAGAGTTACTACTGCTCGCGCGTCCAATTATTGTTGCGAGTCGTTAGTCGAGCAAATTATAACATTGTCGAGATAATTGGTTAATTACTTTATTAATTACTTTATAAAATAGTATAAAAAAATGTGGTATTAGTGCCAGTTGATAAGTAGCGGTAATTCAATTAAGGAGAAACAGTAAAACTTATTAAACGGTAATGGCTCTTATTATAAAGAGATGATATATTAAACTCTGTATTTAGTACGAATACAGTTGAATACTTAATATCGATAATAAGTCAAATAAATTTAGCACCAAAATTTCTAGATTTTTTTTATAGCAACGTCTTATAAAGAAACAGATATTCTCCAATAACAACAATCAGCCGATATACATCGCAAAGCTCAGCATCAATTCCACCTTTTCTCTTATACAGATTCTTGGAAACCAACCGCCTCCTAATTGATCTGGCATCAGCATCGCGCGAGAAACGGCCATATCACGCCAGGACTTTCGCGCGCGTGTACGAAACAGACCGGCAACATTGACACTGAACCGTGCGCGCGTGCACCGACTTTACTTATTTCGCGCCTATAAGCGCGTGCTGCTCTATTTGATGTTCTTGATGATTTTGTCCCGCGCTCTGCAGCTTCCGGTTTTTGGCTTACGCAAGGCTTACTCGAGATGCTTCTGTTGATGATTACAGGATTAAATGAAACGTTGTGGAAAAGCTGCCGGGGGGGGCGAGCGCGGCTGCAATTTTTATTGTACGGTCGAGCGGTAATTTTATATAAAAGTTTTGTATTTTGAACGGGTGGGCTGAATGAAAAAATTTTGATAAAAGTTGCTGGTGAAAGTTTGGGGTACTGAAAAAAATTACATACATGCGGGCATAATGCTCGGCATTTTTATTATTAGAGGGCGTTATTATGGTAACTGGTAAAAACAATGGGAGAAATGTATTATATAAATAAATCTTTCCCTCGGTGTAGGTTGGGCTATTATTTTTTCGAAATTTATTTCTGGGAAATAATAAAGTTTTAGATGTTTATTTGTTCATCCACGTGTAGGATGAATTTGATGAATATTACGAATGAAACGTACGCATATTTACCATTTTAATATTATAAGCTACAAAAAAAATTGTTAAAAATTTTAGAGATGTCTGTTAACAACAATTTACGTACGCGAAGAAAATAAATCACAATTTCAATCCATTATCCGCGACCGCCTATACATTTTTTGTTTAACGAGAATTTCGACTATCGGGTTTCGAAATAAAAATGGAAACGAAAATAATTTTCACCAAACACGGCTAATCACTTTTCCATATTACTAAAAGCTTGAAAACAAAAAGAGCTGTACATAAAATGTGTAGCTGTATTCATATTTCACTTCGTACATGAAAATATGAAAATATTAACGCATTCTCTCGAAGCACACCCACCCAACACAACGCGCACACTTTTCTCGTAACTGATTGGAAAGTAACAACTGCACCCAGCGCTGCAAACCTTAAGTACAAAGCTCGACATTAATTCACAATCATTTCGCGCTGCTACCTTGAACGCGCGCGATTATCTCACGTCTAGCTAAGCATTCGTGTCAAGATTCTCGTTGCAACGCACAATTTGCACCGACCGGTAATCGATCTTGCGTCGACCGGCCCAAAACGTGCTGATTAAAATGAATTCATAACATGCGATAGCAACGATGGCTTCCGGTCGCGGAGAAATTTCGCGCGCGACGTAAACACGAGCGCGGGATTTCGAAAAAAAAGGTATAGTTCGTGGCTGGATTTTCGATGTTGATGTAGTCGGATTTCTGGTGGGAAGATGGTCGAGGTGCTTGTTTTTTTTTCATTGGCGGCATTAATTTTACGGAAAAATTACGTAACGCGGCGCGCGTCGTCTTTAAACTTTCTTTAGAAAGTCTGGAAATACGTTTTTTCATGTACAGCGTCACGTTTCGGGATGAATTATTGTTGAAGTTTAAGATTATTTTTTTAAATGAGGAATATTTTTAATATTCACTTTTGGACAGTATTATGCATTGACTCTATAATAGATAGTTTCTTTACACGGATAGTTCCTTTACGAGGATATAGCAAATAAATATTTAATTTATGTAAAAAAAAAAGAAAAATTTTCAGTCGAATTGCGGCCAGTTATCTTTTAGCCACTGGAGGTTTTCTGCGCATTTCTAATATACTCAACGCGCGCGTCCGATTTTTCCGCGATCATAATAAGCGCCGCGCGGCGCTATTTCACTTAATGAAGATCCGCTAGCGCACTGGAGTGTCGCGGAAAACCATTTCACTATGTACATCCGTCGAGTTCCAGTAGCGTTGCACGCGTGCGCGCGCGCAGAATTTCTCTTGATTATTTTAGATAGATAGATATTCCTGTAAATATCCTTGGCGCGAGATACTCTCTCTCCTCTCTCTCTCTCTCTCTCTCTCTCTCTCGATGATTGGCAATTATTTTTACAAGGATCACTCCAGATACGTCTACTATTATTATAAGCGTAAACTCGACATTTAATATTTATTAAAATCATAACGATTATAACGGAGAAATTACGGTACGCGCGTGCGCGCTTTCATTTGGCACACGAGAGTAAGAGAGTGAGATACGTTTTACATGCCGCGCGCCTGCTTAATTGGGGCATCCGGTTTGAATTTGTAATTTCGAGTGTTTTTATACAAAGTGCAACTCGAGAGCGCGCGTTTCTGTCGCGAGAAACTGCGCTTAGAAAATTACATAAATTCGCGGGAATAAATGCGGTTTTATGTGATTATCGAAAAACTGGAACATTATATTTAATGGAATTTATGTAATTATGCTAAGTGCCGTCTAAAAATTCGAACGAGACTGCGGGACTCTTTTATTATGAGCGTTTGGCTTCACTGGCTTTGCACCATAACATACTTCTGCTTGTTTAAAAGTATCACAGAACTTTATTATCTTCCCGGTAAATTATTATCCCATCACTTAGGAATTTCTATTCTATAGATGGATTTTTATGGCTCAATATTTTTTTTAAACGCTTTTGCAATCAAAATATTTTGAATTTTTCGAAAAATATTTTACTCATATTTTTTTAATCAATATGCATTGAATACGAACCATCCACCAAAATACAAACCACGAGAATATACTTGTATTGTGTTAAATAAATACTTCAATTTTAGAAATTTGGATAAAAGGCTTTTTTGAAACGTATATCTGACAAAAATCATATAGGAAATACAGTTTTAATTTAATTATTCATTTTGATATATGCGCACGATAAGATAACAAATTTTCAAATAAAAAAATATAAAAAAATCATCACTTATCAACTATCACAACAAAAATTCAAACACCCTCCCCAAAAATCACAGAAATCATGGTTCTCGCAGAATCGAAAAAAGGGTATCACACTCCCGCAATCGAACAACAACAACAACAACAATACATCCAACAAAAACAAAACATGGAAATAGATAATGGAAAAAAGTGAGACACTCACGGGCAGCAAGAACGAGGAGGAGCGCGGCGACTAGGCACCGTGCCGCGCTAGCCGGTGAAGGTGATCGCGTCATGGTGTCTTCTCGGTTACTGTCGCTGAAACTCACCGGCGGGCATTCAGATAGCTTCGTGGCGCCCGGCCGCTTTTTCCCACCACTATACCACCGCTCACTCCTCAAGGGGCCTCAGTCCCCCCTTCTCCCCTTCTCCTGCCCTCTTTCTCTCCCGCGCAATATCCCCGCCTCTCTCTTTCTGATTCTCTCTCGCGCGCCCGTTATCCCGCGCGCGTACATGTATTTAGTTTTGTAAACATTTCAGAAGGATGCCTTGTTTCGAAGCCGGAAAATAGGGGGAAAGAGACACAACGAAAGTGCAATTTTCGGGGGGAGAGAGTGTAATTTCAACGACTTTTGTAACTGAGATTTAGTTAGCGAGGTGTAATTTTCGAGTTGCTGTTTTGGCGGTGACGGGTTGGAAGTTAATGCGCGGAATTACTTAAGTGCGGCGATTCGGATTAAAGTGATGAAGCGAGAGAAATTGATGTCCATTTGTCATGATGAAAGTTGGGTTATATTGTTATTGAAACGTGTAAGACGATTTTGATCAAAACAACGATGATTTAATTTTTGTATTACAGTATCGGACAAAGTTTGTTATTATTCGACTTTGCTCGTGTGCGAGGTTGAATGTAAGAGGGGGATTAAAAAAGTCGGCAGTATATAAGAATGAATTTTTCATGCTTAAACAAGTGGGAGCCACTCGGAAAAGTTTTTTTTTATACACTTTTAGCTGAAAGTAGATGACCGTGTACAGTAACGAATGTTTATATCCACTCTTTAAAAGAAGAAAGTAAAAAGTTATGCTTGAGAGAGAGACCGATTTTACTATAGTTCCCATTGTGTTGCGCGGGGGGCTAAAAATTTAAATGCCCCCCTGCCATAGAAAATTCGACTTCAACTTGATACTTACACTGTAAAAAGTTTTCTTATCTCTCGCGATGACTCTCTCTCTCTGCAATTTACGCTTATTACGGTTGTAAGCTGTAAACATTACGCTTCGTTCCTATTATTTTAGCCGCCACTCTCTTCATTTTTATTTTTAATGCAAAAATTTCACACTCCGAATTGAAGAGTTATTATTACACGATTCTTTATATTCCTCTCCTCTTATGTATACCATTAAAACTCTTTATTACTGCAGAATTACACATATATATCCCAAACCAAACCATCCGTCAATAAAAACATATATTTTCTCTTTCAAGACCATTATCCTCGCGTATCGACATCTACGGCATCATCTTCATCACAATACGCGCGCTAGAAAACAACACCTTATAACCGATTTTCTCGCGATATCACTTTCGCGCGGTGCGCGCCTCAGACCAACGATCACCGAACGAAACGTGTCCATCGGAGCGCGTCGCGACTCTCCGCGCGCGAGGAGGGAATCAATTATGAAGAATCTCCGCGCTCGCAAGAGGAGATTCACTTTTACCCGGCCGCCAGAGACGAGAACGAAAGTAACCAGCGGGCAAAAAGTTGCCGTTGCCACTGTGCGCGTATCTCCGAATCGTGTCAGTGCGTTTTTGTCGCTCTTTTCATCGCTATGGGAGGGAGATCTGATGATTGCGCGCCGTGTAAGAGAGTCGATGCCATAGCCGGAGATCGCCGGGCGAGACTCGCGTCGAGATTAATTCGTAACGATGGACGAGTGGTGGGGTTTATGAGTGATTTTTTAGATTGTGATGTTGAATCAGAACCATTTAAAAATTATAGTATTCAGCTATATAGTATTTTTTAAGCTTATTAACATTGATTAAATCTGTAGAACGTAACGTTTACGCTATACCATTTACATTAAAAAACTCTTATATATTACGTTCAATCACAACAGTAACTGAAATCATTATACAAAGACATTCAACAAGATTCTCGTTTAGCAGTTCGGTAGTATGTTTTTTTTTTATGAAATTGCAAGAAGGCTCGCAAATACAAATTGAAAAAAAAAAAAAAAAACACGCATCCACACTCTGAGAATAAACTTAACCTAGATTAACGTGAAAAATCATTCCTTTTCTTCTCCGCGAACAATTCCCCCGCGCTAAAGATATAAATCGTTTTTACTAATGAGCGCCGCGCCGCGCAGCGATGTTCTGCGTTGAATATATATTCTCCTTCTCAGTGTGTGGACGGCGGCGCTGTTCATTCACCTAAGTCTTGCGTTATCGTAACAAATCATTCGCATGGTCATGGCACTGAAATTGCTTCATTACACGCGGCGCGGAATTAAAAGTGAATACATACGTATAAGCCGCTCGCTCACAATATAATATATATGTGTTGTTGGCCGTTTACTATATACAACTTCCTACATAAAAATATCAGCGTTGATTTATTAAGTGATCGTGCAGTAATTGATTTTTATTGATCGACCATAATGATCACCGTGCTTTATATATATTATAATGTTTTTTTTTATCGTTGTAGTTATTGCTCGTTTATACGGTTTTAGCTCATTCATTATGTCAGGAAAACAATTCTGATATTACAAATTACAAACACGTAAATATCAATCCACGTAGAGTTTCCAACCGAAAAAGTATAACTAACCTACATTCGCGCTCAAAAATCTCCTTCCATTCAAACGGAGAGCGAAAAATCGCGTCACTCCGCGAACCAGATCCCAATCCCCGCGCGATACGGATCTCGCGCCTCACCCGACGACCCGATAACTTTTGCACCTATATATATACGCGCGTGGTAATAAATTTCCAGGAGATAAATCCCGACAGATCCTTATCTCTCGCGTCTATCCTGCACGCACGTACGAACATCTGCGCCGATATGGCGGACGTATCACACAATAATAAACCGCGGCTCGCGCGAGCTTGCTCTCTATTTTGTCACGGTCCGACAGCTATGGGGGCCGTAATTCTCTCTCTCTCCTTTCTCCCGCCTTCTACTTGCACCTATCTGCCATTGTTATCGAATTCATCATCATTTCGCGGAGGTGTCCAACCTAGAAACCGACGGTGTTATAGTGTCTGTACTCGCGCGTAATTATCGGCAATTAACGTTCGCTCGGCGCGGTGGTGATTTTTTCCGGCTGCATGTAGCGCAACGGAATCGCATGCCATGGGTATGTTCTGATATGCGTTTTGATATTGCGTATGAGATGGAAAAACGATTGAATATATATGACAAATTTGGAAATTGAGGGTGTGATTATAGTTATGAAATTTTTATCTTCTGGGAGAGTCTAATTGTCGCTTTGCGATAAATTTTCGCAGATGTTTATCTTTGAGGCGAACAAATGGCTGTGCCGAGGTAAAGTCGTAGAGCTCGAGACGTGGCGTGATCCGGTCAAATTATGAGGCATAGAAGTGAAAAGTTTCAAATACAAATTGAAGTAATTTTCTTTGTTTGCGAGGTAAATGCTCATGTGAATCTCGTTGGAAATTTAATAACGCCAGAAGGCAATCAATAATTACTGTATTAGTATAAACAGTGAGAATTTCTTTATGTAAATATACTTAACATTATAGTAATTTCCATAGATAACAATTTTTTAATCAATCACGTATTGTAACTCTTACAGAAAAAAAAATGTTCGGAATGAAATTTCGCGACAACAGATTGACAATTTGACGCATTTCAAGCTATATAGCCTTTGATTTTCGAGCGCGCAAAAATAAAAGGAAAGATTTCTATAAATTTATCAAACCAGTAGACCCTGTACCTTTATTCACCAATTTCACCTATACGATTCTTCAGCGAACTAAAACTATTATCGCCCCGGCGAAATAAAAGTTGCGAAGTAGAGGGCGAAGCTATATTCTCCCCCGATAGTTTTTTCTCTCTCACTCCCTTTTCTCGCATGTACACAGACACGCATGTGCAACGCGCAGCAGGACAAACGAAACTTGTTTCAATTCATTTTTTATTTCGACTCTGTTTAATCTGGTTCGCTTTCGCGTTGACAATTCAAAAAAAGCTTTGAGAGACGATCGCGCAGCAAAAATAAAAGCGCAGCGCAAGGTATAGAATATATCGCGAGAGGTGCGCGACGAGGAAAAATTTTCGTAAATATATATGTTGCTGCTCCGCCCACGCCGAAAAGACAACTTTTTGGATTGGGAATTTCGAATAGAAAAAAGATTTTTGTCGATGCCTGATTTTTATCGAAGAGTAATTAATAATAGGATTTTTTACTTTAATATTGTCCCTTATAAGAACAATTACATATAATTCATAGTAAAAATCTTTAATTTATAGCTTTCACTAGTTAGATTTATACGCTGTAATTCTTATAATGGTTAAAAGTTATCATAGCAAAACGTTGAAAGTATGTGAATTTATAAGTTATACTCTCAATGTTAACAATATTAATAACTATATAAATATTAACTAATTATGAGAATTATAGTGAGTTTAAATCTGATCAGTATAGAGGCTATTAACTAAAAATTTCTATATGTTTTGCATGTAGTTTTTCCTCTGATTCAAATTTCTAGTTAAAACAACAGTGGCTTGTCATGGAGGGCGTGGTAAACTTTAGATTCAATTAGCATTTACAGTATGTAGAAGCCTAACATACCCCAATTTATTAGCGATTCCGAGGTTTCGTAATATGGTAATACGTAATGATTCCGTGAACTCATTACTATAACTATGTATAGTTCAGTTTCTATTATATTATTCGCGGAACTGTTTAACCTGTATAATGTAATTGTAAAAGTTGCCAAGTAAGATATTACTTATTTTTGTAGAGACGAAAAAAGTGCTTCATGGTCAATTAAATAGCAGTTGCTTTTCAAGGGTACCAACTAAATATCCAACTTTTACTGCTTACATAAATACGAACTAACGAGCTCAAAATACTTACGTCGTTATAATTGAAATAATTAATCTATACTAAACGTATAAAATAATTATAATAAGATCATAAGAATTTGTCAAATTAATTTATGTCGAAAATATAATGCTAAAACTGTTAAAAGTTGAAAAATCTATAACAAATCAGCATACTAGACACATATAATTCTTATAAATTTTATATTTCATTAGTTTGCATTTTTCCAAACATAGCATTTACCATTCTATTTCGACAACAAATCGAGGTACAAAACACAACTCGAAAATCCCTTGAAAATCATAAATTTCCATTCCACGGCAAAACACTTTACCCAATCGTGCCCTCCTCCCCTCCTTCCCCCTTCTCTCTCTCATCCCCATATATATATACGTATTTTTCGACGTTCTTTCGATTGGCCGTATTAGTTTAGCTACATCTCAAAACTTATTACAGTTAGTCCTTTCTTATTGATTCGGGGGTTAAAATGGGGGTGCCTTGCACACCTGCCTATTTTCTCCAATCTGGCTTGCTAAACTTGACTTTTTCGCCTTGCCATTTCATTGATATTTTAGCTTTTTGAAAAAAATAACGGATTATTACACGCAAAAAACATTAACATTGAGATTATACAATAGAAAATTGAAAATAGCATTGAAACTACTAGTTTTTCCTAATCGCGCTCGCCAATGATACGAAAAGTGTATCAAATAAATCTGTCCTACTGTATATACGTATCTTCCACTCCGGCAGTACCAGCAGGAGCCGGTATTGCTTTAGCCGAGTTCATTTCGTATTTCGATTAAGTTTAATCTGCTCCGCTCCGCTCGGCGCGTTGACAATTCAAAAAGGCTTTGAGGGAGCCTGCAGCAGCTCCCTCTCCCTCTATTATATACATACGCGAACGGGGAGAGCCGGACGACGACTATACGACGACGGGGCTACGTATATAACAATGGTTCGCTTGCGCCTCTGCGCCCCGGCAGCAAGAGAGACAGCGAAATCCCCGCTGCATTTCAAGTGCAGCTCGCCGGCAGTCGTTCGTTGCAGTTTTCAGATAACCCAGAAACATCGGAGCAAAGTTTCTCCCCCCCAACTCCAGCCAACCCCCGCGCTTTTCACTGAATTTCAATCAAACGACGGAAACGCAACGAATTTCAGTCGATACATGTACGCGCCAAGGGAGAGAAACGTCGTCTCTCTGCGCGTCGCGCCGTCCCTTTTTCGTACCTATACGCGCGCTTCGAAAATGCGTTTTCGTTATTGTTATTGTCACGCGGTGGTCGCATTGTTTCGGCGTGAAATCGACAGCCGCATGTAGGCGAGCGCGAAAATTATTAGAGCGGCGAGAGAGCATGAGGATCGATTGTTAATAAATGCGCAGCGCGCAGGCGTTTGTTTACGCCTGCCGGAGCGAATGCGCTTTGATGGTGGTTTAATGACGGTGCGCACGCGCGCGAGAATGCGGCTTTTTTCCAAGGATTAGGAATATATAGAGGTTTAGCGAGCGATTGTGTCGCGGTGACGCAACAATGGGCTGTTTGAATGGAACGATGAGTTCATTTGCAGCGGCAGGATTTCGCGAACGGTTGACTCATGCGTGACTTTTTTTACTTTTTTTTTTTATTGTCGTCGAGTAGAAATAACGGATGAAAAAGTGTAAACTTGTTTTTAAAATAAAATAATGTGCCTTGGATGAGTATAACATTAGGTATAGGAAAGTTTTAAGAATATTTATTATTTTAGGTGTGAAAAAGACTTGGCCTCATATGGTTTTCGCGATTCATATTTAATGGCATTGTTTTTCTTCGTTTGAAATATTTTCCAAACCCCGTACCTACTCATTTATCTGTTATATAGCAATAAAAAGAAAATTTTTCATCCAAATTGAAAGAAAGTTTGTACGAAGTATCGTGATTTTTTTCTTGAACTATTTTTTTGGCCGCATTTGTTTCACTCCAAACATTCGAAGCAATTACATGGATTACATAGAAGAAAGCAGTATTTGGCTCAAGCCAATCGTCTAATGGTCCTTATTTTGAATATTCGTATAATATATCCACCACACTCACCTACATAAGAAATCACTAAAAAGTAAAAAGTAAAAGTTTTAACTTACAGTTATTCATAATCCTTTCTAACTGTGGGCAGCTGCTGCGTGCAGCGTTTTAAGAGAGCGACGGAATTTATTTTAGCGCCTCGAAGAATCACGTTTCTGAATATAACCTATTCGAGATGCAGAGCCATCGTAAACATATTTTGAAATTCTCGGGTGTAAAATTTATCAACTCGTCGTTAATATATTATATAATATTATTTTTATTGAATTTCCATTACATTTATCTATCAAGACTGATAAAAAAATTCATTATTATGTTATTAATAAAGTAACCGTGTAAAAAAATTTGTCTGCAAAGGAACCATCGACATTTAGCTCATTGCTATTGAAACTACATATACGTACGTAAATATACACACCTATATACCAACCGAAAAGAGAAAAGCTACTGCACCCGATAAAAACTGTGCACTCTCCGAGACCACAGCGCAGCGGTCGCTAATTACACTTTTAAATCGCTTCTGCCGAAAAAGGGAAGCCTCCTCGTGTCTACCCCGCCGCGTCTCCTCTTCCTCTTCCTCGGGGCGTCGAGAGGGAAAGTCGCGCATTGTGTATACACGCGCTGTTGCTAATGTCGCGCGAGCGTCTTGGGTTACGGCTGCGTGATGTCGTAACAGCCGCCGGAGATGAGCGCGCGAGAGAGAGACAGAGAAGGACAATGAAAGGAAAGGAGATCGAATTTCTCGTGTCGTGAGAGGGAGAGAGAGAGAGAGAGCGAGGATGAGTCGGCTTTTACACGCTGAATTTGAATTAGCCGGAGTGTGATTGTAAATTGTTAACAAGGTATAGTGAGGCGATGGGATTGGAGCCGATGTCTGATGCGATACGGAAATTGATTAATGATTTCGCCTGCTTGCTTTGTAGATACAGAGAATGGATTTTTATCGACAGGTGTTAGTGTATAGTATTTATTTAGGTGCGATTTTGTTTATTATTAAATACTTGAAACGTTATAAGTAATTCAATCTAGAATAAATGAAAATAATTGATACTACGTGTACTATACGGTAAAAATTGAAGGTAAAGTATAAATTTCAATCAATATAAGCTTTTCTTTTATAAGCATCCTTTATTATTCTCCTTTCTTTTTACTTCGATATTTCATTATTAATCTTTTAAAAGCCTCTTTTAATATTTATTTCAATAAAGCAACATGGCAAACTCTCATTAAAAAATCCTTTCGATTCTTCGTAAATCCCTTCCCTCTCCAAAGCGCCACAATCTCGAATACATTCTCAAAAGTATTTATTTTAGATACAATAAAATACCAGCATTCAAAACTCGTGATATAAACTCTCCGGTTTTCCGAAAATCCCCTTTAACCTGTTACCCAACATCACAATCTCCCAAAAAATTTCACCTCACACTGCTGTAATACGCACACCTCGACACGCCGCTTCCCGCAATAGTGAAAGCCCCACGATGTCAAAAGCAGCAGCAGCAGCAGCAGCAGCAGCAACGTCGTCACTGCGCGATCCTCGTAAATTAAAAGCCCGGAGAGGAGCCGCGCGCGGTAACCTCCGTCTTTAAATGCACGTTGCAAAAACGTGCGGTCCAGAGCCGCTAGCTCGCCTTACGTAAAGTCGCCACCGCTGCTGCTGCTGCTGCTGCAACGCGATGACGCGAAGAAGAGCAGAGACTTTCGCGAAATCGCGGTCTTCTCAATGATATACTTGCTCGCATTTGCGTACAATGGCAGTGTAGTGTGTGTACGTGGTGCAGGAAGTACCGTAAGGAAATTATTGGAGTGAAGGTGAGGAGGTGGGTGTATAGAAGGTTGAATGTAATCGCGCGAGTCCTGTTGGATATATAATGAGGATAAAAACGATGATAGCTGCGCGGCGCTCGGATAAAGGAGTAAAAGTGGATGTAAGCATGTGGTTGTAATCTGATTATCCGGTGGGGCGTGTATATATTTCGTGGCTAAACCGTTGTAGGAATGCTGAAGATTCGAAAACAATGTGCGAAGCCAGTATTAATGTATAATATAAGAAATAAAATTAGACCACCCAAGAGAATCTTCAATTAACCCAACTATACTTCTATTTATAAATAGACTAATTGCGCCTGCACTGACGCATCGTCCGTCGCCACATTTATTCATCTCCTTTGCTAGAAAGTGAGCTGTCGACCGCGCAGTGCAAACCTTCAGAAGAAGGAGAAGAAAAAAAATAAGCAATTTTGCATATACGGACGTTTCCGCGATTTCGAAGGCCAACCGGCGATTTCGGCAAGGACACGTTGCTGCACGCGAGTCGCACGTGCGGTAGGAGATCGGTCGCACGTGCGGCTGCGGAACGCACACATGCACACGCAGTGATAAGCAATTATTATGCGGATGAATGTTTATATAGGTGGTCGCGCGGATTTTTCGATGTGGGCCAAGTATACGGGAATTTTTTGCGGCATTTTTTGATGGATGGATGGATTGCTTTTTTTGCATTCTTTTGTGCGGTGTGCGTGGTAAAATAATATAACCATGGGGATATTTAAGTGGGTTGAGGTTTTTGATTGTACGACTAATGGTTTTTTTACGATGGAGTAAAAGGGTAAATAAGCAGAGGTATATATATTAATTAAGGCGGAATATCGCGAATTGTAAATATACACATGAGTGTACAAGTGTAATTGAATGTAATATTATAATGGCTATGATAATGCTCTATACTGAGTGTGTAATTAAAATACTCAGAAAGTATAGCAATCACTCAGGAAAGCAAGCCCCGTTACGATCGTATATACATATATTAATAATAAATTATTGCTGTTACATAGAAATTTCACACGTTAATAACGAAATTTTACTGCACTTAATAACTCGATGAAATGCGAGCAAATTCGCCTTGAAAAATCATTTCATCGAGAATTTCAACGCAATCCCACCAAATTACAACGAACCTCGCAGTGCACGTGTATTTTCGGAACCTCGCGCGGGGGGAAACTTTCGAATTCCATTTTCACCATTCACGGAAAGCCCTCTAATCACGCGAAACCACCTTCACCCGCCACAATCACACACTACACCCAACGCGAACCGCCATCGGCGCGAAAGGTACACATATATATAGACACGCAGAGCCGATGAACCGTAAAATAGACTGGCCGCGGTGTGTTTATGTATATATATATATATGTGCCCGCGTCTAATGCCCAACCCAGCCGAGAAATTTCTCCTCTTGTAAAACCCACACACACACACGTATGCACTTGTGTCTCTCCCTCTTTCGCTCGCGCGCATTAAAAGCCGAGGATCTTTATCCGAACGCAGCACGCGAGCGCGCTGATATTTAATACTTTCACTTGAACTCCTTGACCCGCTGCTGCCGTCGCCGCAGCATGAGACGCTCGGCGTAAGCGCGATCGCCAAAGAGCCATGGAGTTTAGCGCGCTGAGAAACGCGTCGGGTTGTTGTGATTTGTTTCTAGTTCTTGTTGATTTTGTATGGTGGAGTGTTTTTGGTAGGGTTGAGTAATTGGTTGCGTATAAGGTGGATCGATTTTGCGTACGATGGATGAGGTTGATTTTTATTTCTTGATTCGGTTCTTTGCGAACTGAAAATTTAGATTGGGACATGGTAGTTGCGTTTTATTAGTTCGAAACGTTAGTATATCGTATAATAATATAGAGAAATTTAGGAAATGATGACTCAACTGTATAAAAAGAAAGATTCTTCTTGAATAAATGAAAAAAAAAATACTTTTCAATTCAAAGGTTAATGGCGAGGTAAAAAATTTCTATAAAAAATCTTGTATCGATTTTCGATAACGTCGCTAGCATAGTGATGTATCAATCGTCGTTATAAAAACTTATAATGCCATCTAAATTAAAGTTTAGGTGATTTCTCATTACTTAGAATGGATAAGACAAGTTTTTTCAATATGACTTTTTGAATTATTTTTAAATAACTTTGCTTTATAATACTTTCGCATGTTTATAAAATTTCACTATACTTAAACTTTTAACTATTTTTTTATATTCAGCATGGTTATATTAAAACGCTTTTGTAAAATAATTTTATCAATATTTTTAAACGTTCAGAAACGATCGCGGATTCTGAATTAGCAATCTTGGAAAGGTAGTTAACCCAATGCCAAGAATGACGTTTAATATTACGTAAAAGAATTAAATCAAATAAGATCCTTGTGAATTTGTACGAAAATTTGTCCATGCCAAATTAAAACATTAAAGCACTTTCAATGTGAAAGAATTTTATATTAGTTCTATATACTTTATATAATCATAAAACAATCAATCATTTTTCAAATTAATGCTTAAACGTGTAGGTATTTCGACAACATTTTGAAGTAGATTTACTGACTTTATTTGTACAGTTATGATTTCAAATTTATTTTATCGATTCCTGCCAATTTCGTCATTCAGGCTAAGACGGTAACGGAATACTAAAATACCGAGTCAATTTGCTTTAAATCGCTCCTACAACCATGTGGTATGTAAACGTCGATGCTTAAATTTTCATTTTAATGGTACACAGAAATGTAGAGTGCATGAAGTAGAGAAATAGCTTCGAATTCCTGTAAAACACTCATGAGGTAATCAATCTCAATTCACACAAACGTAAATTTTTTCCTTATTTATTAAAACGTACAGTTACAATTATTTGTATATTTAATCGTACAATTATTTCCCATGTTTGCAGCATAAAGGATCGTTAACATTGAAATCAACTGAAATTTCAAAAAAGAAAACGGTAACAGAGAAATTATATTGATGTAACCTTGCACCAATGTCGGCTTACGCAACCTTGACTTCGTCGATCGATGCACGGATAAAAGTTCGCCTTGTCATATTGACAAAAAAAAACTGTAGAAGTAAAAAATTCTGGTTTCAAAATCGTATCTTAATAATCGTAAAATAAATCTAAATCTTTTCCGTGTGAAAAAAAAACAAAGAACATTCACTCGTATAAGAAACTGGTCTCGAGGAAAAATCTGTGAATCCAAAAATATGGTAAAGCGTGAAATAAAAATAAAAATCTTCAAGCGGATGCCATTTATTATACTTTTATTTCAAAAATCCCATTACCACAATATTTCAAAAGCGCTGCACATAGCTCATTTTGTGACGCAGATGAAGATGATCTATCACGATTTCATCAGTAGCTATACACATATATATCTCTCATATAATTACACAGAATATTTACACATCTGTATGTTAATATCAACTCTCTTGTCACTACTTGTTATGGATTGAAAATAATAACCACAGATTTTTAACTCTCATTTACCTTCAAAATTAAAAGTTGTCTTACCGTACCCGGAATCGAACTACTCGCGAGCTTATCAACGGGTGTATAAACTTCCCTCTTATTCTTTCACATCCTCATTTCTGCAAAAACTTCATCATAAGCTAGTTACACTATTACAGCCATAATTACGACTTCAATGACGCAACGTGACGCTTAATATCTCTCTTATACCATAAAACGCATTCGCGCGTGTAACCCCGTAACGCGCCGCATCATCATTCTGCCAATAAAACCAAGGCAAAATCATCTCCGCACGATTATATAGTTAGGCAATCCAACATCCTTCCCACAATATACACTCACGTTGCCCAATCAACAAACCTTCAATCACACTTCAACCTCCCTCCTCTTATGCACTTCGCGTAGTCCAGGTCTATAATATATACGCGCACCTATATAACGATCTCTTATAACGCGCCGCTCGCACTCTGGCTTCCGTCAGTCCCCCCATCCCGGTCAGTTTCCTTTCTCGCGAACGCGCGCGCGCCCATAACTTTCCCGAGAGAGCACATTGTCGAAGACAAATCCGTAGGAGAAAGAAAGAGATCCGGCGCGATTAAAATAAATCACGCAACACGAGCGCACTGGCATATATATGTGTGTGTGCGGTGTGCACACACTTTCGCCGCGGGAGGGAGAGAGAGAGCAGGTCGACGGCCTCGAGTCGTTTGGATACGTGGGAGGAGAAGGAGAGCAGGAGGCAATTGAAAAAAATGGCGAACTTGCCGAAATTTGCGGGTGTAGAATGCTGTGTCCGGATGGTGACGGACGCTCGTTGAGGTGGAAATTGTAGAGGGTAATTAGTTGATTTTCGAATTTTGAAGATTCTGTGGATCGATTTTGAAATGTAACTTTGGTGATGTTTTAGATGAGAAGAGACGCAAAGTTGTAGTATTTATTCGGTGGCTAAAGTTATTTATTTGAAAATTTCCTCTTTCACTTGTTAGACCTTATTAGAGATACGAATCAAACAAGGCTACTCTTACACGTGCAAACAGTTTATTATGCTACGCAATCATTCTATTGATAACGATTTAATATGCGCAGAGAGTAAAGACTGTAAACAAAGAGTACTAAATTATCTTTATGGTTGAAATGGTTATAATAATACTGTAAATAAATTAATTGTAATGTATTTTTCGTTTACATGGTAATATTTTCCTAGCGTAATAGTAATTTAAAAATTTGTTATAGACAAATGTTCGTTATTGACGATATGAAAATTCTTGCGTAATACTGTATAGATCTATAACGTTCATCGTGTATTCACCAACGCGCACTTCCTGTACAACCTGAATTGTCATTCAAATTGAATCCGTGAAGTACAGCTGTACGCACAGATACATCTTACGGCTTAAACTAAATGCCAATTCATGTTGATCGTGCAGAATGCCATGTTGGAAAAAGTACGTACATGACTAGGCAAATATATATCCCCTTCTTAAACAGTGATGACAATTCGGAATTAACCACGTATATAAATTCAAACACTTCGTTTTGGAGTATAATAGTCGCATTGCCATTGCGTAACTCATAATAATCGTTTAACACGCTTTGTTTTGCAATTTTTTTTTCTCAGAAATAACCAACCAATTTAATTCAATGAGCTCTACATTAAAAATTCATAAGCAATCAATATTTTAATCGCAAAACATATATCACAATACCAATTTGTATACTTTATCTTTTTTTTCCATACCGAGTCTCAAAAATCCATTAGCTACATATATCAATAAAATTTTACCACAAATTGATCACAAGACCTATAATTTGAAATGATAACAATCCCATTCCACCTAAACCCCATCATCGAAAACAAAATCATCATCACAGTATTGTGCGTGTGCCTGACCCTTCTATCGACAATTCCTCGCTCGATCGATTTTTCTACCACGATCTCTTTCTCTCTCTCTCTCTCTCTCTCTCGCTCTCTCTCTCTCTCTCTCTCTCTCTCTCTCTCTCTCTCTCTCTCTCTCTCTCTCTCTCTCTTCTATGCTCCCTTTTTTTCGTCCCCCACCCAGGGTCGCACATGGGAAAAATCACGATTACCAAGCGGTTTTACGCTTTGCCGGATTTCGGTTGCCGCCGGCGCGCGCGAGCGCGCTCCGAAAACCTCAATTGAATTAACGACAAAAAGCCGGCGAGGAAAATGCCCACGAACGGTTGATTTTTTTGGGTAGTTGGATGCTGGAAGAGCAGCGCGCAGTGTTTCGAAATGACGCACTGGATGCATGCGAGTTTTACCTCACAGTTAGATTATATTTTTTTTGCTCTTGTGGCTGGTTATGAAATGTAGGGCTTTGTTATTAACCCAAATTTTGGAATACGTTTTTGAATGCCAAAAAATGGAGAAAGTCGGAAATCTTTATTCTACCGTTTTGAAAAATGGAAATTTTTAGTGATATTTTAGAAGCGTTATGAAAGTTATATGCTAATTATGATACTAATACAGATCTACAGATTTTTGCGATTTGTCAACGCATTTTTCTTGACAAACTTTGAATTGGCATAATTTCGGATTCTCCTAGTCATCTAAAATAAATGATGAATATTATAATTTACAGATTATTCGGGAATATAGTATTGAAGTATTTGAAGTCAAGAAGAATTTCACATCTGATGAAATATTTCCATTAGAATGAAGATAAATATTTATCTTTTTAGTAAACATGCATATTTCCAATCATATGCAACGCATATATATTAAACGCTATATATGCATATGTTATCATTCGAATATATATGTTATCGTACATTTTATTTTAGCCTGAGATTACATGTATAATTCGTGTCATTAAACAAAGTCAAACCCATGATGTAAATTTTAGACGTTATTAGAAAGTCACATCATTGGTGAAAGTAAAAATTGAAAAGAAAATAAGGCTTCGAAAGAATCATAAAGTCGTCTGATAGATGACTACTGTCTATAAATAGACATCATAAAAAGGGTATTTAGTTACAATACTTTATAATACTGTAATTTGACGTTTATTATGGATGTATTTGGCTTAACTGAAATATTTGATAATGCAGTTTCAACAACTTTCCTTATAGACATGCGATAAATTACATCGAATTTACTTTTTCATTATAATACATGGAAGGACTACGGTTTTCAATAAAAAAACGGCGAGTCCTTTTGTCATCGTAGTTTTTACTTGTTTTACTTTAAATAGCAAAAAATCTTCCTCTTCCAATAAAACACTATATTGTATCTCTTAAGTTCAGTAGATATATTTCAAGCATTAGTTTTTTTACCGTGTAGGCTATAAATAAGGCTATAAATAATAATCATAAATATCAGTGATGGTCACCCTGGAAACAGCGAATACGTTCGAAAGAAATACCTAAAAAGTAGAATAATTTCATTTACATACATTTAACGCATCAGATGTCATTTGCTACACCATACACGTTTCTTACCTTATAATAACATATTATAAAGCCAAGTAGAGGATTTTTATTTTCAAAGAAACTCACAAA
>JAPYZO010002438.1:0-17618 GCA_030522905.1 Torymus flavipes | reverse complement strand
AGAGAGAGAGAGAAAACGAAAATAAGCACACGTAAATATATGTGCGGGTATGCATATACTCGTTTTGCTGGTCTTTGACGCAAGTCGCGGTGTCCGGAATACCTGGACGCGTACATTTTGCGGCATTTTTTTTTTAATGTGTCTGGGGGAGAGGGGATATAGTTGATCGGGAAATGCGCAGGTGTTAAATACGAGATTTTTTTTGGTTTTCCTTTTAGTTAGGTAATGCGCGAGATCGTTTCCCGACTGTCGGGCGATTTGGCATCGGTAACTGCTGTGGGTATATTCGAAAAATGTGGTTTTGCATAAATATTTTGCAAGATCTTTAAATTAGTTTACGAGTAAAATGGGGCATGTTACAAAATGATAAGTGATATATTTAAAAAAATTTAATTCAACTTTTTGCCTTTTTTTATGCATAAACGAATATTATTGCAGAGGAGCGTTGGTAGAGTAAATAATCCAATAGAGAAATATCTTGAAACTAGTTTAAAATATGTGTCTCTAATGACGTCGATAAAGTTTGCATTTAATGTTCTTTTCATCGTCATTTTGCGAAAACAAATATTATTGCAACAACATTTTTTTCCGCACTATAAATAATTTAATAAAGAAATAACAAATTTTAAACGGGTTTGAGCTCGATTCAAAATATGACTCAATAATTGGTAAAAAAGTTTTCATGTAATTTTATTTATTATCATTCTTCGCAAAACCTAATCATGTTATTGCAAGAACCATGCTAGTATATAATGAACTATTCATTAGACTCACGCGAAAACTAGCAAACAGTTTATAAAAAGAAGCAAACGCTTGGCGAGAGAAGCAGAACCGAACATTTGTTTCAATTTTTGACATTATATTATGATAACTGCATGGGCACATTACTGCAATGCAGAAATAGCCCTGGGGATTCAAAAAATTATAATAAACATCATATACTGTTATAATTGAACCCGAAAATTTTAGTAACAGAACAACAAGGAGAGACAGAGACAGACAGAGAGAAAAAGAAAAAAGAGCGAGAGAATAAGTATAGTAGCGAAATCTTTGAAATTGTCTAGTTTGAAACTAAAGTAAAATATGTCTTGATAATCACTAACAAAGATTTCATGTAATTTTATTTATTATCATTTTTTGCAAAAAACAAACGTTATTGCAAAAACCATGTCAATATAATAAACAATTCAGTACACGCGCGCGAAAACTATACGAAACAGTTAATATAAAAAGCAAACGCTCGGCGAGATCGCCACAACCAAAAATTACTAAATAACATACAAAAATGTTGTAACAAAGGTATAACGCGAACTGATGTAACCGATCTGTAGATCGATAAAAAATGAGCCAAATAACACATATACAAGCCGTAACAAAAGCGCGCGTCGTGAATCCGACTCCCAATTTTCCAGCGCAGCGAGTCCAAATGCGCTGCTTCTTAATTTACCGCGCGAGCCCGCTCTGTAATTATCGTCGAGTTTTTCCGCGTATAACGAAAATCATAGGCTATCCTTGCATCTAAAATACCTGCTGTACCTCTTTAATACTAACATCATTCGTATATGCACTTTTTTTCGATACCTCAAACTCAACTCCCAAAAAATTGCACATGTCTTTCGCAAAAGCTTCTAAAAAAGCGCACGCCTCGCTTACGATTCTCCATCACGCTCCAGAAACCCGCCGAAAGACGCACGGAACAGCTGATTGCGATCTCCGGGCCCCCCGCGGAAAGCGAACGCGCTCGCATCTCCGCTCGCGCGGCCGTTAAACTTTCGAGCGGTGAGCGCGTTGGCTGCGTTTTGCAACGCGTGGTGCCTTGATTTTCCACGGCGCGTAATAAGTACCGACGCGCCGTATTTTTCTCTTTGTCCGAGGTGAGAGGAAGTGCAGTTTGAGGCGAGGAAAGTGGGTGAAGATGCGCTTGGTATCGAGATATCGCGGTATTAATTAATCATGAGTCGTTCTGTTGTTAACAGATGATAAAAGTTTTATATACGTGATGAGGAGTTTTATTTTGTAAAAAAACGTGTATGACTACGTTCGACATGCTTCTTCTTATATATTAATTTCAAATTTTATTTGTTTTACATACTTTTTGGCTTCTAACTATTATTTTATTGGGATTATAGGGAAAATAATGTTTGGAAAGAATATTTATTAAAATTCCTGTAAAACTTCAATCTTTTCGGAAGATCAATAGTCTTTCGTGCTTCAAACAGCTCTGCGTTTCTAGAAAGAAATTCTTTTTGGAACGTTTATGAGCGCCGTGAGGCGCTCTCAAAAATGTGGGTGATGTTAGGAGGGTAAACTCTTCACATCGTTCTCATTCATACACTTATTATCTAATCGAGTCTGCACACACTTTGTACTATATTGATATTATTCTAAGTGTAATATACCCCATGATTATATATGAGCCCACCACCTAACTTAACCTACATCTTATTACCTAGCGCACTACTTAAAAAATAAGAGATCTGATTTGAACCTGCGGCCGAGGTTTATTTGTACACACAAAACGTATTTTCTTTAGTAAGAAACATGTCGCCACACTGCGATAATCCGCGGCACTATCGTAGGAACGTATTGTTCCGATAGCTGCCGTATAAGTACCCTTACATTTGATCCCGTAGATTTTACTAACAGAATAAGAAGAGTGAGAGAGAGAGAGAGAGAGAAAGATATATTTTGTAAATAAAAGTTTTGCAATTTAAAAAAAAATATAAAAATTGTAATTTAAAACCTGTAAAAAGTTATTTATTTCAAATTTCAGCCGAATACATATTTTGATTAATTTTAAAGACTGTTAACTTTTTAATGAAAATAAGCACCTTTAATTAAAGAGTTAATGAATACTTAAATAAAATCGTCGTCACGCTTTGCATAAAAATTTACCTCGCCTTTTAAGCGTATTTATACATGTCTAGTCATGTGTTATATAACGCAGGGAAAATTTTCACAGCGAGAAAAAGTAGGTTTATATTTCAGGAGTTGAAGAGTTTTCGCTAACGAACGAAACTCTGCCAACTATAAAACATAAACACATTCGCAACTAAGTAAGCCCATGCCTACTGCAGTGCCTGCGCGCGCTGATAATACTCATAGTTATATATAGGAAATTAAGAAATTTCCCAACGTCTCCCGCTTCGCGCTCACCGCACAACGAGGAGAACCATTTTTTTTTCTCTGCGCTCCCTCGTACTTTGCATTTTTATTATGCTATGGTGAATATACATATGTATACATATAAATACACGGGGCCAGAAATTGACGTTTATATATACATGCATGGTTAATTTTATGATGCTGGGAAAATTAAATTTATCTGTTAAGGAACTGGTCGTAAAGTTATTAAATTTTTCTCATGCACCGCGGACGTATTATATCCGTGTACTTACATATATTGGCTTATTGAAATTTTTATCTAATGCACAAGGGTTAATAACTTGCATTAATATTCATATGCATGAGGTGAGCGCGGCAAAAAGGCGCGGATGGAGCTAAACGCGCTAAATATCCTTGTTAAATCAATGTTAATCGCCCGTGTTTTATAGTTCAGTTTATAATTTATTTAAATTGAGAGATTTATGGCTTACTTAATTCTTTTTACCGCGATTTATAGCGAAATATACGTTTTTCACTATCGAAACCAATATCCCAATATTTTCAGGCTAGCTAAAATTATTTAAAAGTTACATGTCAATTTGTCCTAACAACACATCTAAAATAACCAACTCTTAATGATTTACATTGACATTAGTATGCGCGCGGCGCGCGCGCAACAAAGGCACGAGTGAGCGTAATATCGATTTCAGTAGTAGCAGCTGAGATAACTCAGCCGCAGAGCGACCGCAGCCGTTTTATTTGTTTTCAGAAGCACTTGCTTACTTCTTGACTGCGCTTCTTGTGCTGCCCATCTTGAACTTCGCGCGCCGAGGTAATTGATATATGCTCGCGCATTCATGACAAAAAGGATAGTTTAAGAAAAAAGGTCAAGAATGATTTTTTTACGTGACGTTAAACGCAGCGATTTTGCTGTTGCTTGTACTGTAACGACGAAGTGGGAATGCGAGAACGTTCGTATTAATGATTGGCTGGTATAATGATTGCAGCAGCGTCAAAATCGCGTACTGTAATATCGTTTCGATTTTAGTGAGAGGATTGGCAAAAAAAAAGGTATCTGCGTTGCAGAGGTAATTGCTGAAAATTGTTGGAATTGATATGGGAGTCTGTTGAAATTTTAATGCGCTTGGATTGGAATTTACATAAAAATATTAATATTTTTAATCATTTAAATAGTTAATAGACAGGAGCAACGATGAATTATATTTTTAGCGCATGTTTCGTTTCTGACAAAGAGCGGTTTTTTATGTTTCGTGACTGTCAATCGTAATTAAATTTATAACTGAAATACATTGTTTATAATTATGACAAAACAACATTGGGCAATGAGCTTTTAGAATGGAACATATTTACTTATATTTTCTTATTTTATTAATTTACTATAATTATTACACATTTTTAAGTGCGCAACTTTTTTATAATAAGAACAAATGCTATGCCTTGAAATCCAATTAGTTAAATCCTGTAGTATACAATATAAATATTTTTTAGATCCGGTTAATGCACTTAGAACATCAATAACGTGAATTAATTTGCTTTTTAAATTTATACATTAAAACAGTTGGAATTCGAACAAAAAATAAATAATCAAAAGAAACATAAAAGAGCAGTTTTTTCTGACACTTTTCAGTCGACAAGGTAATAATACACTTTATACTTGACCGTTACATTTTTACACATCAATTAACGACCGGCAACTAAATCCATGGCGGTAAAAATCGTAACAACCCATCCCAAAAATTCTTCTTTAACAAACCCCACAAAAAAAAACTCCCCAAATGAATCTCTTTAAGATTCATAATCCTTTCTCTCTTCCCTTTTCCAAAAAAACGACAATTCCCTAAGTAATCGCCTCAAGAATTTCCCTAACAACCCCTAAAGGCCATTACACCAATCCTATACTATACACACGACGTCTCGAATTCCAAAAGCCCCGGCAGTGCGCCGCGCAGTCTCCAAAACCTCCGTACCTACATATACCCGCCGCCAATAACAATTATATACACGTGCGCGAGCATTGGACTTTCGCGCTCGCGGCTTTACGATTTCCAGGAGAACACTCGCGCCGTGACCAACAAAGCGCGGCGCGAGTGAGAGAAAAAAAGGCAGCCGGCGCGCGCGCACGAGCGGATTGCACTGCACGCAGCCAAATAGAGACATTAAATAAAGAGAGTAAGTAAGTAAGTAGCCGGAGAAGGTGGAAAGAACGAGAGAGAAAAAACGACCGCCGCGAGTTCTTTTTTTACGCGAACGTTCGCGCGCGCGCGTGCGCGTGTATATATACATATATTCCGTTGCCTCATTTTTAACAATAAAGAGCAATTTTAAGGCCGCAATAAATTTTGTACTAGATTTTTTCGCTACGCCGCGGGTTACGCGCTCTCTCTCTCTCTCTCTCGTGCGCTCGCTCACATGCAGATCGTTGCGCAACTATACTCGCGGTGACTGTACTTCGCGACGACAACGACGACGACAGTGTGTGTATATCTGTCTATCCTTGAACTGGAACCGATATGAAGATTTTCTGCACCGATCGCGCGAAAATTGGGTTAGAGGACGAGCGAGAAACGCGAGTATCCTTAATTGACCGAGCGCCGGTCGGAATAGAGATAAGGCGCGCGCCGGGCAATTATATATTTCTCTCTCGCGCGCGGTGAGGTTTAATTGTTGCATGAATGGACGGCGAAAGGGAAAAAATGGAGCGCGAGCAATGTATAGATAACAGCTGTCGATGAATACGTGCGGTTGTCGAAGGTGGTTTGGATTTGTAGAAACTGGAGTAGTTTTTTTAATTAGTATGTGTTTTTTTTGTGCGGGAGGGGATATGTAGGTTCTGGAGGCGCTGAGGTTGTAGCCTCGAGGATAATGCGCTGAATGTAGTATTTTTTTTTTTTTTTTTTATTTTTTTTTAAAATTGTTTGTTGTTGTGATGGCAAAAAAATAAATACTTCAATTAGAACTTAATCAATTTTTCTAGAATTATTTTGAATGTCCTTTAGTGACGATACACGCCTATATAGATTTAGAGCGCAGATTGCAGAGGTCACCGACTAACCCGAATGCTCCATTCAGTAAAAGTGTGAAAAAAAAAGGCAGCTCAATTTTCCAATCAGCGCGAGAAAGATATATAACATTCGCTGCTTTTAAAGGGCTAGACGAACGGCGGTTTTCCTGGAAAACTGGCAAGTTCGTTTTAGCAAACTTGTTATACTCGTATATGTAAGGCCAGAGCGAACGTTTTTTCAAAGTGTAGCATGAATATTTAGACTATAGGTATTTTTAATTTAAAAAAGAGGGTTTGGCATGAGAATAAGTAGACGATATATCAGAATAATAACTATAATAATGTTAAGCTTAGATAAAACTTTTTAAAATGCTCAAATTTTGAATGGTTCAAAAAATTATTATTATAACTTGTCTAATTTTTTCTTAATTGACCCTCTTATTGTTATCAGAACCATTACGAGTTTCATAGGTCCCTTTTCAAACGTCAATTCCAACTTCCGAACGTTATCATCAGTTTCCAAAAAAAAAAGCCAACAGCACGCCTCGCACACGTGATTTTCCCACCTACTTTATATATCCCCGAAGCCCCCAAAGAGACTTCAACGCTCGGCTCGCGCTATACAACAGCTCATGCACGGCACCTCCGACTGATGAATCGCGGGCGCGGCCAATGCAAACTCGCACTCGCAAATCCCGAAAGGCCATTACATGGATATGCGCCGATTGACCAACGAGATCGCGTCGGTCTCCGGGCAGCCTCAAGGAATCCCGGCGTGGCCGTAAATGGCAAAGACGACGACGTCCGAAACCCTCGATTTAGAAAAAGCCGGCCAAGGTACCTTGACCGGCTTGGCGCGCAGCCTTCGGCCCTCGTCGCGAGACTGTCGCTTAGGCGCGGTTGGTAATGATGATGTGTGTACATGTGTGATGTTAAGGGCGCGTGAGTGATCGACGAGGTTTGATTAATGGGACATGGGTGTATGTAGATTAGGTTGAGGCGAAGGTGATGTGGTATCTAATGCGGTGCGCGGGATTAATCATAGGGAAAACGCGTGCTGATGTGGTACATGGTGAAGGTTTCGCGCATGAGGAAACATTCGATGATGTTTGCTCTGAGTGCGAGGATGGGGAAAAGAGGAGGACGATAATGCGTGCTATTTTCGATGTCGGTGCATGCAAATGAGTGGAGAAAATCATTGGGGAATTTAAAGCACAGATGAATTTATTTATTAAAAGGAATCCAAGTATTTAAATAATAACGCGGATGAACTTTTATTTCGTGTAATTCAGAGAAGAAATTTAGTATCGATGAGAAAATCTCGTTTTCAAAGGAAATGAATTTTCAAGCCAAACCATTATGTACGTAATAAGGACATTATTATCGATCTTTTGTGTATATTGTGTAAAATTAAGATGAAACGGCATTTCAACGTATTAGTATGTAAAACACCAAACGGTGTTTGGTTTTACTTGTTAAAATGGTTGATTACTCAGAAACCGATTTTACGTTAACAATCATTAAAAATATGATTATAGGACATTAATTTGATGAAAACGATAGGATTTTGTTACCGTGACGATCAAAACCCTACATTCTTCAGGAAAGAACGTACATTAAGAATTTTTAATTTTCCTTATATTGCCTTAGACCAAAAATTTTCATAATTAGCTTCGTTCGAAAGAAAAAACGTTTTTTCTTCGGCTAAAATTCGGAAGCACCGGTCAGTTGGTTTAGCTCCGAACAACGCCCCGATAATCCGCGTAATTTTCTATTACATAAAAGCCGTGAGATTTACATAAAGTTCATAACTCCCAGAGCTATCCATATTCCCGGCCGCCCGTAATTTCTGTATTTTCCAATACTTTTCATCTTTATAACAGTGTGCAACTACTTCGAAAATTATTCCCAAGCAAATCTACCGCCGAGTTACGTACGGAAAATCATTGCAACTGAAATTAACGTGATAATAATATTTACGTTTGGCATTGTAAATCCAAACATCGTGAAACGTTTCATTATTCATAAATTTATGCGATATGTAAATCATATGAAAAATTCATGCGAACACTTTATTAAACGGCTTTTGCTGCTTAGGAAAAACTACTCGAGATTACAATACGACAAACATAAACTTTTCATATTTTTTTTTGTTACTTACAAAGAAAACTTTACAATAAAAATGTTTTAAATTCAAACCACTCGAAAAAAAGAGCTTTAAATTTTGAAACTGGACGGGAACTCGAGAAAAGTGCGTTCGGGTCTAACGGCGCGCGCGACTTGGAATTATTCGGCTTGCCATATACGACTTATTCTACTTAAAACTGTAAAGGCATAGCGCCCATGCTGTTTCATTAATTTTAATTGCGTTAAACGGCCACTTTGGGTTTCGGCGTAAAAATAAAACGTTCCCCTCGCGCGCGCACTCCCAGATTAAAATAATCAGTTTCGAATATTCTTTTGTTTCAATAGTATATTATATCCCACTGAAATTACAGACATGCTTCTGTATGAAATAACCGCTTCTCAGAACGAATCAGCCTACTATGTACAGTACAAAGCGCAGCCTTACAAACACAATAAATATTTGAGCACGATACCGCTTAACTCTCTCAAAGAATAACCAAGTACAGCAAATATTCCTTTTCGACAACGATGAACCAAAGTGTGGTCGACAGTATATCGAAAAGGAATATCACCCCTCGGCCTGTGCAGAATCTCACCTCGCGCGCACCTCGTCCTTCTGAAACAACACCACCTCGACTGCGAGCCTCGACGCTAGCTCGGGGTACCTCTCGCGGCTCGTTCTCTCCTCTCTCTACATCGGCGAAAGGGTACGTGTAGAGGAAAATTGCGCCGTATACGCGCGTATAGCTCGCGAGCTGCGAGCGAGTGAAAGGGGTCTGCCCCTGGAAAACCTCGCTCTATCGCGCTCGCTTGCGCTCGCTGCAGCTCGCGGCGGGGATCCCCGCCTCTGGGATTTTCTAGGTCCGCGCGTACGGCCGACAGAGCGGCGATCCCCCTATAAAAGCTCGACTGACTGCCCCGTAAGGCATGTAGTTTCTCGTGGCCTATCGCACAAGGCACATTAGACAAACACACACACAGTTCTTCATCTCCCTTCAGAGACACACCACGCCGACTCAGTCAACATGAAGCTGCTCGTAAGTCTTTGAAGCCGCCAACGTCGACGCTCGTTTACACTTTATACTTTACATACTATACATACATATTAATATACATTATACATTATACATATTAATTAAATACACCAAGTGCTGTGTGGTTTAAAAAGAAACAAAACGATAAAAGGACTTTGAACAAAATAAAAGTGATCGGAAAATTGTTCGGGTTCGAGTTTGTTAGAACGAGAGGACTGTTGTTGCATAGCAGGTGGCTATGCGAACTTTAAAAATTGAGTTGGTTTTACACGGTTTGATTTTTCTTAAGTTATTTTTGAAGTTACTGCGGTTGTTACTGAAAGAACTTGAAAGAAAAAATTTGCTCTGTAGATTAAAGTTTATTGTAAAATTTGGATTGAAAGTTCTAATTATTTCAACTTTGCAATACTTATGTGAATTAAATTATTTTTCTGTAAAACTTGATATCAAATAGATAACGTTAACCCTTTTTTCATCAAAAACTTGGACAGTTTTAAAATTTTTTGGTATACAATAAAACTTGAAACAAAATATATTGAAAATGACGATTAAATCGTATTCTGAATAAATTAATCGAGATAAATTTTTAATACAACTACAAATTATATGAAATAAATTTATCAGTCTTCATACGCGCCTAAGATTGTATCAAAATTACTTTTTTGTAATATGCTGTTCAAAAGTGCACATGATAATCCAACTATCGTTAATTAAAAACGTACTTTCTTAGAGACATTACATAAAAAAAAAACGTTAGCACCCGCCGCGAATTCCCAATTAGGCAAATACCTAATATCAATCCTTTTACATTTCAGATCGTTCTTTTCGCCATTGTGGTTGCCGCCAGCGCATTCCCAGGTTACCAGGTAATTACCGTTGCACAAGGATATATCATCTCTCCGCTATTATATCGATATCTCTTTTCCGCAATGAATTCTCTCACTCCTTCTCTTTCTCTCACACCGCGCTCTTTTACGATCCCTCGAACTGTGTCATTTTCTCCCTCTGCCTCTCTCTCTCTCTCTCTCTCTCTCTTTCACTCTCTTTTTCTTACTCACACCAGTGCATGTGCGTTTTTCGGCGGTAGAGTTGCGCAATCGGCGCGCACTTATACACTCGCCGAAAAAAAGGCGAGCGGAAACGTCGAAAGTTACGTACACGCATGATCGCTTCATTTCCTCGGTAACACTGTCGGTGTTCCATACTCTCTCACTATCCACGCGCGCGCCCTTAAAAATTTTAAGAGTGCTATAAAGCGTATATGGAGTGCCTTTCTCCACGTGATTACTCGGGTCTCCATATGAACTAAAAAGATAGTTATTGCATTTACTTCAGCTCCGAAGTGCTGTTTCTTTTTATTCTATCGATTCAAAAAATTAATGGCATTTCGAAGCGATAGTCGGAAGTACCAAATCTTTTCAACAGTATTAAAACTTTGGTCAAAACATTAGTTACAATTTCAAAAATAAGAACTTTAAAGCTCTCTTAAACACTCTCACCTCATCTTCTTCGCATACAAAACTGCAAGTAGAGAAGATTCGATTCAGATCAATGGCAATAACAGCAGTCTGTCGAACGACCCTTTTCATCAAACTTCGTATAAATACAAGCATGATACGCATTACCTTCTTGCCACGAGAATCGGCTCATGATTCTCGCCAGTCCGTCGCTGCACCGTAGCGCAGCGGCGCGAAATCCAGAAGAAGCGAAAGACAAAAGACAATCCTGATTGCACGGAGCATTAACCACCAGGCGCAATTTTCCGCCGCTCAATCACTGGACTCTGAGCGGCCGATTGTGCCTGCTCTCTATTCATCTATTGTATAAGCCCCTGGACGCTCGTGGTTTTTCTCTTATACCTTCTTTCTTACTGCGTCGGTATGTTTCTCTGACGGGAGAGTCCGATTGGGTGCAAAGAAGCTGTCGACGATGGAATAGGACACACTTTATTACTTTTTTTTCACTAGTAGTCTTTTTTTTATTTTACTTTTTTTATTCTGATTTTCAATCAAATCAAAGACTTAAAAGTATACTATACCAAGTAGGAATAGTAGTCCATGCACTGGAAACTGGAATGACAGTGTTAGTTGCTCTCTTTGTATCGTAATCGCCATCCTCCGTACCACCGTGACCCGACGCAGGTTGTATAATCTCGTAAGAAAGCCCCCCTAGAAAAGATAACGATTGACGATGGATTGTTGTTGAAAATCGACGTAATTAGGGTTGGCAAGATCCGTGGAGGAGTTCCCCCAGCGCCTGGAACCCATGGCAGCAGAACGCGTGGAACCCCTGGCAGCAAGTTCAAGTAACGTATTACAGTATCATTCACAATTAGCTCCAGAGAGATTTTAGCTCCAGAATTGGCTGGGTTTCGCCAGGAATGAGCTTTCCTCTCGGACAAATAAAGATCCTCACTTGGATCTGGTCCTTTAGTTGTTGGTGTCCAAAAGGGATTTTTTGGTGCCGATTCGGATATCGTTTGTTCTGTTCGAAATAATCATTTTTCATTATCATCATCATCAATGGTCATAGATACAATTTTGATTAACTCATTATGTCATCTCAATGTCTTAATTTACCAATTCCTTTTTTTAGCCTGAATAGCATCGACTTAGTAAAAAATCTTTTAACGGAAGCTATGTCGTTGTTCCAATTAATATATATGTGTATACGTTTGTAATATAAGTTATTGTTCTTCTGATAAATACGTACATACATACATTTATACGATTTTTCAAAAGAACTGATACTAAAAATCCTAAAGTTTGCATAAAATTCAGAGTATTACTATCTCTTGTAACTAACCTCGTATGAAATCTCATGAAATATCATGAGACATTTACTTTTAGTGTATCTCTCATTTTCGCATGAAATTTCATATGAGATATTGCATGAGGTTGCTGACAAGGGATATTCACTGGTCAAAATGATGTCTGGATTCCACTGAATTCCAGCTGAAATCAAATGGAATCCAACTAGAAATTGTTAACAGGATCCAGACATTGTACAAAAATTTACATTACAACTTCAATGTATAACAAACCTTAGCACCTAAGTCTCTAACGAATAACCCATCATCTAATCTCCGAACTTTCTGTGATATTTCAGCATCATGAGCCCGAAGTTCATCATGTGATCCAGGTGCCCCAGCCGCACCCAATTCCCCCACTCCACCCCAAGCCTCTGCACCTGAAGGTCCACAGCGAGGCCCACAAGATCCACTACGACCACCCCAAGATCCCCCACCCCCATCTTATCGGATACGAAGTCTACCACGAGCCCAAGGTTGAGATCAAGCCCGTCCATGGACACCACTCTTCCTGGTAAATGGACCACTGGACCCCATCCAGCTCTCTACAATTATCTCTCCAACACCAACTCTCCGGTCTATACACACACATCCACGGCCAACTTCAAATCAGCGACAGGCTAACTCCAAGGGTGACTGATCAACGCGAGGAGTGTGCCGAACACCCCCATCTTCAAGAATACGGGAAACAGCAAGCGAAATTCATCAGGGATAACAAAACAAGTACGAAGCCGAGGAAACGTCGTGGATTGTTGGATGGACTGAGAATCGAAACTTATTGATCTAAATATACAAAAAAAACGTGCTTATCCTTCACACAGACACCGCCAAAAAGATGTACCCCACCTATTGTCCCTCTCCGTCCGGCCCGTACGAGAATCTACTCCCTCTTAAAGCCTTCTTGTGCGATACCATTTTTTAATGTTCGGGCTACTGTATATTTTTTCTTTCTGTAATTTATGCTCGAAAACAGCATTTTCTGTCTTTGTGCCCCACCTACCGCCTACCCCCAAATCCTCGAAAACACTTTTATTTATTTTCTAATAAAAGTATATTTTTACGTCTTGTGACACACCAGGCATATGAGCGTTTTCTTTTGCATTTTTCAACCTTACCCATACCTACATTATCCCACTGATATATTACATATATTAATTTAAGAATTCAATGATTTAACAAAAAGTTGATAAAGAAAATAAGAAGTTCGATCTTAATAGTGAAACAGAATACTATTATCTGACAGATATGAAGCTAAATAAGAAACATTTCTACTTTTTCTAACATTTCGCAATACAGTTTGATATAGACAACGCTAGCGAACATTGGCAGAATTTCAAATTAGAACTTGATGGAAGCTAATTGACAAGTTGACTATTAGGGGCAAACAAGATTTCCAATTAGCCAAGTTGGAAATCTGAGAACCAATGAGATCAGTATGTCACTTAGCATTGCGTAATAGCACGAATTGTGCCTTTTTATATACAGATTACAATGAAGTGGTTATTGAGTACAATGAATTATATAACCAATGTATCATGAATTATGTCAATCAATTGAGTTTCCTATATTAGATTTGAGTACAAAAAATTGTTCAATTTATTTCATTGTAATTACAAATGAAATGATGTTCTAATATATAAAATCGTTAATTTTATCATAAAAATAACGAGGTCTCACGCTGTTCACAGACTTTCGTTCACTTAGATGAATGCTAAGATATGAAAAAGTATATTTAACGACTTCCGACATTAAACTACAACTCAAACTTATTATTCATTCATCGATTACATAAACGTTTGAACAATGGCAGCTCCTGCTACTGAAAATTAAAATAAAAGTCATGAAATTCATTTCCATTTAGTTCTATTAAAAGTATTGTACTTTACTAATAAATTAACAAACACAGAAGAGTGATACAATTTATTTGCAGAATTAAATTCAAATGTTCTTAAGACAGATCAACTAAAATACTACTAGTGTAACATTTGCAATCCTAAAATAAATTATAAATAATAAAATTGATAAAGAGAATATCATTCTATTAATGTAAAGTGTCAAGGTACATATAATATTCATTCAAAATTATCTTACAGAGTTGGTGTCTGACTATACTTTATACTCTTTCTACTGATTTTCAAATCATAATACCTTTAGAATATTAGAATCTAAATCTACCTGAGCAAATTATTTACAAATCAGAATGTTTCTATAAAAGGACAATTTCATCATGAATTTCGTCTTCATAGTATCTTGTATGTTGAATGTATAAGGTATACAATAATTCAAGAAATCCAAACTTTGAATGATATGAAATTCTAAAATTTATTAAGGATATAAGGTATTAAAAAAGAAAATAAATTATAATTTGACATACATTATTCTTTTTATAAATATATTAATTATAAATATATTAATAGTTCTAAAAAGAGCTATTTTTTAAACTACTGTTTAATAACTATAAAAACTACAATTTTAAGCTAAGATATGCTTAGAAGTTCAAAATTTTCATTAATATAATAAATAATTTAAAATTTTTTTATTTTGTAATACATAATACAAAGAATTGTATTAAATTAAAAATGATGGCTTAATTTTATAGGTAATAGGTGTCAAAATATGTTGCAAAAACTTTCAAGTCTCCAAGTGTGGAACCCGTGAATACAAAGGTTTTTGAGATTTTGGACCTAAAATATTGAGAAAACTGCATTTAAAGTGAAAAAAAAACACAAACAACAGATTAAAGTTATTAAATCCAAATTATCGAGTGGTTAAAAGTATAAAAAATGTGTCTATATGGTTTAGGATTTTTTCAATGTACAAAGGAAGGTTAAAAAAAAGATGTTTATGATAAAAACTGAAAATCGAATGGTACTTGCTTTTCTTAAAATTTCACTAAAACATTTTTAAATTAAAATTTTCTGAACTTTTCTCTATTTATCATGCCGACTAATTTTAAAATTCCACTAAGCCAAACCATCACCACACATCCATTACCCCAATTCCCACGACCCAGCGACACCGCGCACATGTGTCCCCCATCGATTTTATAGCTTTCAAAAAAGAATACATGGCACAACAATTAATAAAGCAGATAACGAGCGGAACGTCGAGCTGTCACTTCTTCCCGTACTTCCACCCACGCGGCCGGTCGGTGTGAGCGCTTAATAGCTCGGTTATCGCGAGCTTGCATCGTCATCGATTGTTGCCGGCGGCGCGACACTAAAGCTCGAGCTTTTTTTGTCTCGCCCGCGCGCGGCCAAGGCTTGAAGATGTACAGGAAGTACAGGTGGCCAGGGAAAGCGTGGGTGGGTGTTTTTGCAGACGTGTAAGTAGGTAAGTGGAAGCAGAGTTGGAGTCTTTTTCGCGAGGTAATATGAGTTCATGGTTTTATGAAGTAATGTCTTTATTTGTTTGATAAATAAACTTTATTTTGTATTGTAGAGCATAGTTATAAACATTTGTTGGTAATAATATAAAACTAAAAAATTTTTTTTTTTTTAATTTTGTATTAGACAATTTTTTTTAATTTTGTATTTAGACAATTTCTTGAAATTTGGTATTTAGGCAATTTTTTCAATTGAAAATTTATTTCACATTATAATTCTTTTATAACAATTTTTCTTCGGATCATATAAACAAATTGTTGAATATATAACTCTGGAACATATATAAACAAATTGTCTTACTACAAATTATAGTGAATTCTTTTCAAAATTTAAACCTCTACGTTAAAGTTACGATATCTTCTATGTTATATACCAAAACTGTATTTTTTCGAAACTTTCGTCACTACTTTCCTATAAAAAAAGTATATACATACAAAATCTCATTCCTCTACCCTCTCCAACTGCCCCAACTTTCCTCCCAACCTGTACACCCCAATCAACCACTTGAAACACTCGTAACCTGCCTCGCCGTCAAAAGTTCAACCCTCTCTTGCGCTCTCCAAGCAAACAACCCGCGCGTCCTTGTCACATGACACACGCACATACCCATCCGCATCTACCTACCTACCCGCATACGTATATAACATACATACGTATACACTCGCGATTGTTACGAATCAATTTGATGTTGCCGGGGTAACGCGCCGCTCAAACACGCGCGCGCGCGCGCGTCGCTTCCCACTGTCTCTGTTTCTCTTTTTTTTCTCGACTTTTCGTATACAAGTATAGGGATGGAAAGATGTACGCGGCGGCGACCGCTTACGCTGGGAGTATTCAACAGCGGGTTACGAACTTTCGGGCAATATTGTTCCGTGAATATTTTACGAGTGTAGCGGCCGCCGGGTGAATGAATTATTATGTTATTACGGGGAGTAATGTTGGGAGACAGTGGCGGTAAAAGTGGTGGTGGTGGTGGTAATGGAACTGGCGGTGATTGATGTTTTGATAATTGACAAGCGGTTTTTCGGGGGACGGCCGGGTAATGGTAAGAATGTAGAGGGGCGGATGGTGAGGTGTTAGTATTCACAAAGTAAGTAGGTGATTGGATAAAGAAATAATATTCTATGCCCATTTCGTTAAAAACTTTAAATTATAACAATAATTAAATTGTACGAAAATTCTATTATTTATCGTAATTCTGAATAAAATTACGTTATTAAATTATAGGAAATATTTTTTAATTTATTGTAATTCTGAAGTTAACCGCAGTGAGCTATATATTATACACAGACGTTGTAATGAAAAAATATATTTACTTATTTTTATATCATTCATCCGACTACACTAAATTCATTAACGAAGGAATTAACGCAATTTACAGACTACAACATTCGAAACTAATCTCTATCGTCATATACCACATATCAGACTACATAATTCAATATTTAAAAAAAATCCTTCCCCACCCAACAAACCCACTGGTCACACACATACACCTTACAACTCCCAATCAACCTAATTACCCTCCCACCAGAAAAAACCACCGCTTAAATTCAACCCCGAAAAAAGCGCGACAATCGCCGCGTCGATACACTTATTATACATACATAGCCGTAATAAAGGAATTCGCCCGAAGCGGGCCCGCATTGCTAATGCACTCGCCCCGGCAATTACGCCGAGTTTTTTTTGCCCCTGTATATACCCACACCGGTATGTATATTCGGAATACCGCTGCGCTGCGCGCTCGCTCGCTCGCGCTTCCCCTTTTTGCAGTCGCGCGCAGCACGCGAAAGTCGGGAGTGCAGCGTCGCAGCGGGAGTAAGTATCTGGATATCGCAGTTATACAGCGCGAGTAAAGAGTATATAGAATTGAGATTCGAGAGTGAGGGTGAGGTTGTGTAATTGAATTGATTCGTTGATTAGTATGGGTAATAATGGCTTCTGCGGTGGTTACAAAGGTTTATCGTTGGCTTTAATTGGGAGCGATTGAAATGCAGTTATGAGTCTTTTTGTATGACGTCAGGTGACTTTTTTGTCGTAATGATTGGGATTGTTACAAACTGAGCTTGTCTGAACATAATTTTATTGATTATTCCGTTTCATATTTATGAGACTTCGTTTTTTTTCTTGTTTTT
>JAPYZO010002437.1:0-14711 GCA_030522905.1 Torymus flavipes | reverse complement strand
GGTGATCAAAAGTATTCGCATCATCTATCCATAAGAAATTATAATTATTGTGATTAAAATTACCAACCAGTGACATAAGCTATTGATTACATCTCACAGTAATTGGCTTCGTTTATTTGAATACACCCGCTTAATACGGAGAGATTTCAATATGCGAGTCTTCGTGGCTTCCTGTTATTAGTCCACACAAAGAAGCCATAACATCAAATATATAAATAAAATGAAAGATGTTGTTAGCGAATGAGGATATAGCAAAGCATACTTTTTTGTACTGTAATGATATTTAAAATAGTTTACCAAAACTTAAGCTTTTCACAAAAATACTAAACTCGGTCAATGAAGATGTGATAAAAAAAAAATTCTTTCCCAAAACGATTTCGTATAATATCCACAATTGTCCTCAATATCCACGTATGTATACATGTACAGCCTATCATCAATTCGTAACAAGTTATTTACACATATCATTAGTGCCTGCAGTTTCGAGTAATTATTTCTTTCAAATTTGAGTTTCTAAATAACAAATTTTTTCTCTGTTTATTAGGCTTTTGTAATAACATATTTAAATTTTCTTATTTAAAAGTTGTAAAAATAGAAAATTATAAACTATTATCTACCAATGTTTAATTCATCTTTTATTATATCTTATTGCTATTTTGTACTAACGCATAACTTACAAAAACATATACACTTTTTAATTTGCATCGTTAATTTCTTCACATTATTCCTATAAGTATATCATTATCTATAATACAAATTTAAAATTCGAAATCTTTTCACAACTCGTATGATGTATATATAATTAAATCCTAGACGGTGCAGCTATATACAATACTTTTTAACTTCTTACCCAGCAGCATTGTATTTTACTCAAAATTTTTCTAATTACGTAACTTTTGACACTATAATAACGATGTTGATTGATTGTTAAGTTCCTGGTGTGTCTCGAAGAAAAACAAAATGTAATTTTCAAAATAAACGACTCCGTACGAAAAAATTCAACAAAGTATCACCGCATATAAATATTTCCGTAAACGCGACTTCAGTGAAGTCAGGGAATTCATCCTCCCACTTCGGTTCATAAAGCACTCCATCATTTCTCCGAACCTCCGCACGTTGGCACTCACTCCCGCCTCCGCTGTGGCTTCACACATCACATCCGCAGGCAGCAACACGCGACTACCTATCCTCGTCGTCGTCATCCTCGAAATCTATTGCAGCCGTCGCGCCCGCCGCTTAGCGGTATTCGTCATCCGGTATCGAGCGAGCGCATCTCTCTTTCGTGCGCGTGCGCGCGAAATATACACATACACAACTAAACAAAAAAAAATCGCCCGCCCGTACGTAAAGTATACACACAGGCGAGTGTAATGTGCCCCCGAGCGATTGCGTCCTCTCGGCGAAGGAAAGCGAGGGAGAGAGAAAGAGGGAGACGTAACTCGCAGAGAGACAGAGAGAAAATGACATATTACACCGGTATGACCTGCCGCTCGCGCGAGGCTGCTAATCCGCTCTCGATCATTACATGCCGCTGTATATACGATGTACATATATACATATAGAGAAACTCATGTCTCGTCCTGAGACGTCGTCATCGTCGTCGTCGTAGTCGTCGCGCGAACGAGACAATCGATTGTAAATCAAATTACGTCACTTTTGAGGGGGCACATACTGCGCGGAGGATTATCGCTCTGGAAAAAGGGACGGCTCTAAAGTGGCTTCTTGGTATTGAACTAGAAATACGGTATGGCTATTCATTACCGCTGCGGCTGATTGGCTTTTGTCTTATTACAAGTAGGAGGGCAGGACGCGCGCGTGCGGCCGATATGATGCTTTGGTTTTCCATTCCTTTCTTCTCCTTTCCGAGGAACGAGAAAGGTCGCTCCATTGTAGGCAAATTGTATTTCAGCGGATTACATGTCATCCTTTTTTTTCTCTTTTTCCATATAATTTACCGCTATGACCTTTGCGGTTATTAATATACCAGATAGATTATAGCGACCTTAGATGGTTAAGTTATTACTGCACTTATTTTAATTTATTGGGATCGGTTAAGTAAATCACGTCATAAACTACGTTCTGTATTAATCAAAGCTACATTGATGAATATGTTAATGGCTTTAATGTAAATGGCATAGTTTGAAGGGTTTGTCACGCTTCAATCCGTAGGGAGCTGTATTAAAACCAAATTTCCCTTTCTATATGTACCGTAACTCAAAAACTAATTTTACCTGAAGTGTTCCTTTAATAAATGGTTTGGAGCATCAATTAAGTATGGCTCAGTCTGTATTAATTAGTTCCTTGTAATTATCTAGCATAGATATAGTAACCATTTAAAGCAGTTGTAATACACATAACGTAATTACTGTTCACTAATTCAATAAGAATGTTCCAATTTGAATCTAACAATTAAATTGAAGAAATTGATTTGAAAAGATGATTCGGTTACGGAAAAAAGCATTCTCATTTCTTATAGTCATGGTATCAGCTATAGACATTAGCTTATTTTCCAATACGAATTCCTATCAAGAATCAATTCTGTGGTTATTAAGCCTGTTCTACATCATATCTTCCTACTTCCAGTTGGATATAAAAATCGAATATACCTTCGCATTTCTTTATTTCTATACATTTTCTATCTGGGTTACCAACCACATAATAAACTGTCATATACGTAGGACATCAGTTTTCGTGCGTTTTTTATATCTAAAATTTCTTTTATACGCATTTTATTCGTTTTCGTGAATGGTCAGGAGAAAAATTATCAGTGCCCCTGGAACTTTATATTTAAATTATACATTTACCTTTGCTATCGCTAAAACTTGTGAGAAAGATACATACATTTTGAAACGAATTTAAATGTGTTACACATATACTTATTGCATTGTCTACCTCGAAACTAAGTCAATGCCATGTCACTCTAGAAAATATTTTGTTTTTGAACACAAAAAGTAAATAAAAATCATCTCTGAATTGAATTTCCGAGAATCGCGGAAGTATCGCGTTGCATTTTTCTCAGGCGAATGACGTAATGAGCCCAGTAGCACGTGTACATATATATATACACTCGACTCGAGGCACAGTTCTCTCGAAAGTTCACAGCGCGAGATTAGCGAAAGGCCCATTATGTATATATGTGTGTGTGTGTATATGCGACATTGGAACTTGCCGCCTACGCTGCGTCGTCGCAGCGCCTCTTTCCCCGACCGAACTTTCATCGGTGTTATACATCTCTCACCCGGCTGCTTTGTATACTTTTCGAAAACTTGCTGGAGCGAATCTACATAAATTTGATGTAATGTCTCTTTGATACGCGCATGTATATACGTATATACGTGCGTGAGAAAAGTTTAGAAAGCACGCGCATTGTTGGGTAAGAGCTTCATCTACGCGATTATGCCAATGTAACGCAAGAATGTACATATGCCACGCGGTGTGTTCCAAAGAGTTTTGATTTGTGTATAAACATGAGTGATTCCCCCCGCAGTCTTGTTCCTGAATCAACTTTGCTCTCGCAAAGACGCAGATTACAAGAGATTACGTGGTAAATATCAAACTAGACATCCTCGTTGCATAACATTTTAAAACTTTTTTTCACACTTTTACCATTGTGCATTAAAAGCTTACTAAGTTGAAGGACCAAATATTGAACGATTAAATTAAAACAGTGCTAAATGTCTCATTATTGCCATTTAAATGAATCTCGGAAAGCATTCCAGTAAATAACTTCCTATTTGAATTAAAAATAGCTCCGCTCATTATTTTGTCGCTTTGAATGCGCATAACTAGATCAAGAAAGCAATAAATTAGAGATAGCAGCAGAAATCGCGAGAGAGAAGAAGAAAGCTTAATCTGTATGCAGCGACGACGAGGAAATGGGGCGAGCGTCACTGGGAATCGTCGATCGCGCTTATGCCGCGCGCATCCTTGTATAATCCGAGTGCGCGCGCGCGAGTCTGAACTATCGGAGAAACACAATGAATGCATTAAGGCGCGATAGATCCTTCGATTCGCGAGATATACTCGGCGGCTTAATATATGGAGCACCCTCGGTACTTCCTATTTCTCTTATCTCTCATCCGCTATGGTGAAGAGAAACTAGTGACGATTCTTTCTGCGAATCCATTGCAACAAAAAAGAAATAAAAGATTCAAAATATATTCCGCCGTGAAACTATATGCTGATGCAAAAGTATTGAACTTCCTTGCTAAATAGTTTATTTTTTCAAATTAAAAAGTTTCTTTTAAATGAAAAAGCAGTTGGTATTTTACAAAAAGAATGTAGTTTACATGTAAATACAGATGTGGATATCTTGAAAAAGTTATTTTTATGATACTAAACGTTAATCAGTAAGACTTTTGGAGTATTGTATTAGAAAATATTTTAGCAGTAATATAGTAAAATTTATTGCTTCTTGCACTAATAATTATTCTAATGAATTGTATTAATAATTTTGTAATTTCAGAAAACAAGTTTATCGCTGTATTAGTTGAAAATATATATAGGTACTATAATTTTTAATAAAAAAAAAATTCTCCGTGAACAACACATTGTTTTTTGACATTTACAAAACACTCGAATATCAAGCAAACCTCCTAAACAAATAAAGAAACAAAAGAGCACAAAATGATAGAATCAAATGGAAAACCCAGACTAGAAACAAGTCTCCCTCGTTACCAACCGGCAATTACCATTACACGCATTTACTCTCCACGGGTACCGTGCCAAGGTGCTAAAACGCGTCGTCACACTCGTCACCCACCGTCGCTATCTTTATTAAAAGCGGTCTCGTCTCGTTTCGCGCGCACATTAATTAGCTGCGCGTGTTACACACGTTCTCCCTTTACAAAGGATCGAGGTACAAAAAAAAGGAGAGCGAAAGACCGCGCAGAAGGCCGGCGCCTCTTTTTCGCCTCGCAAAAGGCTGCGGCATGTTCGTTATTACAGGCTTTTCATCGCGCCTCGCGGTGGAAAGGACAATGCGTGAAACTGATTCACGATCTTGCGGTGCGCGCGCGAGAAGAAGGCCGGAAACAATGGGGTAGAAGGTGCGAGCCCGCGAAGTTCGGAGCCGAATTTTCGCGGGCCATGAACCGCGCATCCTGGCATTTTTCTCTCGTCCTCGCCGTTTGATTGATGCCGTACAGGACAATGAGCTGGTTTTGCATACAAAAATCGATCAATTTCAGGGGAAGGTTTTGTGCAAAGTCTGTAGCGTAGGTAGCCGTTTCTATTAGCACGCAGTGTTTTTTTTTTTTAAGTGTCCGATCGAGATTTCTTTCTTTCTCTATTTCAACAATGCAGAAATTTAAAGATATCCTGTAGATTTGGGAGGGTTTGGTAATCTTTCCTTATTCCTAAGTTCGTGAATTCTTTGATAGTTTATTTACATGAAAAATAAAAGTCGATAAGTGGCGATATAACTTTTAGCAAAGCACACTTCATGAGATCTGAACAGCAATTGTCATTTCATCATTTGATTCAGCATCTTTCACTCATTGCCACAATAAATTGACCGTTAAAAAATTATCGACGACTTTTTTCAGATGCCTATACACTGGAACGAGCCGAATTATTTTTCATGCCGACAAGCGAATGAAAAATAGATTTAAAAAGTATACAACAGAAAACTAGATTCACTTTAGCGCCCTTTCTAATTAATCCAATCATTTACCACTCGTTATACAGTATCCAAAAACAATGCTGCACCTACACCAGTGCATCCAATTTAAATCTCCTTCGTAATAAGACCAAAAGAGGATCTTTTCCGAGAGGAAAGAGAGCAGCCGCCGTGCGCGCAGCCATTAATTACCGATCCGAGTGCCGCGCTGCGCTTCCCGTTACCAATGGAAGACGGATAAGAAACGCGATCCGCGCGCGCGCGCCGATTCGATCGGCGCCGGATAATTCAATCCCTGATCTCGCTCTCCCTCTCTCCCCCTCGCTACGTCGGTGCGGGCACGAAATTACGGCGCAGGCGGCTTCTAATTCGGAGCAGGATTAACCTGCAATCTTCGCGAGCTTTGGATGCAAGTGCGAGTATGTGGAGTGTTCTCGAAGAGTACAATGATTTAATTAATAATTTGTACTTGATATAATTGGCCCTCTTTAGCAAAATAGTAAAAGTATACTGGATTTAAATTCTTGTAACTAATGTATAATATAAATAAGTATCATCAATAAATTACTTCCAATTTATGAAAATACTCACAACAATCTAAATTAATTTTAATCCTTTGTAAATTACTGTATATTTTTTATATTATTAAATAAACTTACTTTGTCTTCTAGAGAATTTAAATTTCACGTATAGTATTAGAATATTTTATTTGAAATTCTTCGGCACTTCACACAACTAGACCGCTCTGTATGCTGAATTTGAATATTTTAATTAAAAAAAAAAATGGTTTACGCGGGAAACAGTTACACAAAATACCCTTGCGTCTGTCAGAAAATTTGCAGAAACGAGAATTATATTAGTTTTTATCTACAAGTTTTCTCCCTTGCTGCTCCCTAGATTTATGACTTGAAAATAAAACTTCAGTACAGCACTATACTGTATTGAGAGACAAGACTAACTTCTTCAAAGTCGGAAATTCCAAAACCTTTGATTTTGTAACACTTTTGCGTTCTTTTTGTCTATTATATTTAAAATAATACTGCGAAATGACGGGATTTGCATACACTCTGCATATTCTAGATGAAGAGCGCTTTTGTTCAAATATAGTTAAGAGTCTTGGCGGATTACGACTCTGTGTGGCAATACGCGTAGCTTCCAAGAGACTCGGTGAAAGGGCTTTTTCGCGTTGAGATAAAAACGTAAAAATCAGAATAGTAATTATTATTGGCACAGTATTCAGTAATAAACGAGGTGATTTATGACGATGATTATACAGCGCTACGTGCACAGTCATAATATCATATTTCATTTTTGAAAATTTTGAAAAATTCCTTGTACTACTTAAGTTTTTTTCAGTAATAACATTATGATGTGTTATTTACTGTTGGCTATAACGTAAATTCTAATGAAAATCATAAAAAACGTCGAACGTTTTTATCTCTTTTTATAGAAGCTGATCACTTTATGCCGAACTGAAGTCGTACAACATCCGACGTTAGATTACATTCGTCGTTAGTTATAATTAAAGACGTTATTCTTACGCCATCATTTAAAGAAGTGAATTTATAAGAGTTAGGTGGCAAAGAATCATAATTACCCTTTAACACGTTATTTCTCTGTTATTGCGATGGATTTCTCCTTTGTTTCTCGTGCGTATTATGTTTTCGAACCGGAAGCATGAGCAACAAGCCGACCGCTTGTAAATCATGCTGTACAATAGTATATCAAGTTCCAGGAATCGTTGTTAGACATCTTTGACGAACTTTTCATTGCCTAAAGGATTGTGAATATTTAACCTTGCGATATTTCCACTAAAAAAAGTCCAACCTCTTTATACGTAAATCACATAACTGCTGCAAATCTCACGATCCCTTTTCCAAAGAGAGAAAGTATTATTAAATTATTTCTTATTTTTCAACCAACCTATAACTAACATTCCTCAAGTTTTATTCAAACTTCTTTCTATACAACCTCTTTTCCATTTCGTAACCGCAATAAAAAGGAAAAAATCGCGTCCTTGATTGAAATTAGCTCTCGATCTGAATTATCGTCGCTCGCGAGCCGTTTCGAGAGTCGCAGCCTCGAGATAACGGCGCTAGAGAGCCGAGCGCGCTCCGACGATGGCGGATCAGTCGCGAAAAAGAAAGCCGCCTCGAGATCGTGCAGCGATTGCCCTCCCCCTTGACTTCGTCGACGAGACGTCGTGCGAGCGCGCGGAGATCAAAAGAGCCCGAAGTAGATAGGGATGTAGTGATTTGGAGCTGCGCGAGAAAAATTCTTCCGAGTGACTTTGTCCTTTACGAACGAGTGTGTGTTTGTGTGCAAAGAAAGTTTTTTTTTTTTTTAATGGGACTATTATTTTGGCGGTAATAAATGTTTTTATGGGAGTTATATAAACGAAATACTGTATATGAATACGAATATCTTATATCATAAAAGTGGCCATCATCTGTAATATTTTACTATAAGCTTGAATTGGAAAATTTATGTGAAAAATAGTCTGAAATATTATCCGTTATTTGGGATGAATACAACGGTGTAATACTATAATTGAATTAATACACCAATATTCTTCAGATTTAACTCTCAATGAATAATATGAGAAAATAGCCATTCTACCTGAACTCGCTACTGATATGTTAAATAACAAACTAATCTTGGAAACTCTCATAGAAATCAGAATATATTGCAGAACATTAAGCATCTTTGAGCAATATCAGGAGGTTTTTAGAAAAATTGTAAGAATATTGAAGAGACTTAATGGTTCTTAATCGATTGCAGGCAGACCATTGATGGATACATTCAAAGAAACGATCGTAAACATTGTCAGATTATTCCGATAGATTTCCACTTTATTTCACATATACGTGTACATATAGACAAGAATAAAAAGCTATTGCAGAACATTTCGTGCGATCTCGTTGCAATCTAAGATACAAAATGGAAAGCCGCGAAACAATCGCACCACCACCGCCACCTTATCCAATTTTCGAAGACCGAGGATTATTAAATAATATCTTCAAAGGTATCGGGCGATCTAAACGAGACCTTATAGTGAGAACTCGCGCCATTTCACATGCACACGCATGCATAGGAAGTACTTATATTCAAAACTCGACGTTGGCGCGCACGCCACGACTCATCATCGAGACACACAGACACGCGTGTACATACTTATACACTCACAACTATCGTGGCGAGTGACGACATCGCGTTACCTCAGATGGAGAATCATTATGACGGAGGAGCTTCTCAGATGCTCGATCGTACGCTTAAGATAAAAGACTGTACATATACGTATACGTGTGTACGTGTGTGAAGACTCACGCTGTAATGGGCGAGGGAAGAGGAGACGGATAAAAGTGTGCGAAAGGGCCATTACCATGTCTATAATTTCTCGTATTATAATACTGCGAGTCTGTGTGTGTATATATAGATCTCGGGGATGGTATAATACGCGCGCCGGCGCTAATGAGCGCTGCGGCTCTCATCTTACGTGATTTACATCTGCGGCGATGCGAGCTTTTCCACCGTTTTCTTCTCTGTCACGACTCTGAGCTTTTTTTCTCTCTCGCTCGCGCGAGCACGGGATTGATGTCGCCGCAGCACTCATGTGTCAAGCTCGCGCGCGGGAGTGGGCTATTTTTAAGCGCCTCGCTGAGTTAATCGTTCGTCATTGTTCTGTTTTCTATATACGCAGAGATAATAAAGCGGTCGGTTATATTGGGCCGTTAAGATTTAATTATCGCTCGCGTTTATGACGCCGGGCAATTATTCATCGCGCTTGCATTACAATATATACATTTGTACAGCGCGTCTATTGAAAAAAGGTTCGAGGAATGCCATTTTCGCGTGTACATATGTCATTGCAAAACGGAGATACTAGATACACGCATTCGAAGAGAAAAAAATATATACCTTGCCATTTCAAAAGTTCCGATAAATTATTTATGGCCGCGCGCGCGCGTTCGGCTAATTAAGATGTTTGAAGCTGCAGAGCGGCAAGCTGTAGCAAAGGTCCACGCCTCCCGATTGTCTTCGCATTAGCGCAGCGCAGAGCAGTCACCGCCGCCACCGTTGTCTTGTTGGATTATTCATGATGCGCGATTGCAAGCGGGGAGCAATTAAGAGTGAGTAAGCACAAGTCGCGGAGTTAGAGAGTAAGAGTAGAATCGTACCGCGGCTATTAATGAATTTTGAGGAATCGCACGCGCCTTTCTCCGAATGACTGCTAGGATCCGGAGCGGAGTTTCAAAATTCAATTTTCATACAATGCTCGCGAGTGTGGGGATCGCTTAGTTTCGGGAATAGGGAGCTTCCGGGGCACAGTTGCGTTTTGTTTGGTAACGGTTATTACTTGTGTGTTACGTTACGGTAATTAGAGCAACTGTTTTATAAGTGTTTGTGACTGTGCTCATAATTTGGTAATGATAAATAATGTTGTTTTCTCTTGACGAAATTGACTTTCGTTTTCAGATCGCTATACGTAACGGTGCTAAAATGGTTATTATCTCGTTATTTGAGAGATTTATGGTTTCATGGAAAAAATGAGTATAACAAAAGTTTTCCCGCCCTGTATTCACGTAGATGACAGCGTTATAATCATAGAGAATAAATGCAAAATTTGAATAACAATAGCCATTGATATTTTACCACGAAAATTCTGTTAATCATTGAGACTGAAATTAAGTATATCAATTTATAAACTTAGGCCGGTTATTAATATAATGATACATGAAAATTGATTCACCTTGAATTAAATCAGTGCTTTAAATATTAAAATATAAGTATAGTTGAAATGAAATCATAGTAAAGTTTTCTTCCTTTCGAATACAAGGAAGACAATCATAATCAATAGTATGCAAATCTTATTCTTATAGAAACATTTGCGATTTTTATCGAAGTCACTGAAACACGCATCCCAATTTCCATAAAAATTCACTACAACATTTTTCTCCAGCCCTAAAGATTTATCTGTCCTTATCATAAACGTAAGCTACTCAATACACTCGAGCCGTACATTTTGTTTCTCATGCTCAAGGTTGTTACAATATCTGCACTGCAAGTATTTCGAAACAAAGCGGCCTCACAAGATTACGACGGAAAACCAGTAGCGCACTCAACTCGCATCTCATTATACGCGAAGCAACGCGAAGACCCGATCCACTTTGCACGCATCCACGAACTCGAGGCACAACAATCCTCTCTATACGCTCTCCTTCGAACTCTCTTCGTATCACCCTGCACTTCTCTCATATATACACGAGCTACAACGCGGGTTGCACGAAATTCGATATAATGCAACGGTAGCTGGGAATAACGAGCTTCCGGCACGGGATCACAGCCTACCGAGTATATTACACGCGGCGCGCAATCCCTTATTTCCAACGAAAAGCCATACGCCGTATGTGAGTGCACGCGTGCCCTTGATTTCTCACCACTTCCCATGCGCGCGCGCGCATTGCTAAATGCACCCGGCGCGGCCCGCGGTTTGTGTGATTTACTTAGCTGCACACACGCGAGATCCGAATCGTGCTGGAGACGAATAAGACGCGCGGCGCTGACGCCGAGCTTCACGCTTTAATTATCTTAATTAAGGCCGGAGAAATGACTTATATGCAAAATAACGACGAGGCAGAGATATGTAAGCGCGCGCAGCTGCGAGGAAAATTGAACAATCGCGCAGGTGTTTTCGCACGACCGAATTACTATTCGGCTGCTATACAGTGTGTGCCGGCTGTAGTACTGTACATAGGTGAAGAAAGTAGAGATATCTGGGTTCCTTATCGAATGGGGATCCTCGTAGCGTGAAAATCGTATGTGAGTTTTGGTTTGTTGTGAGCGTAGGAAGTACAAAACTACATGGTGTTTTTGTATGAGAAAAAACAAAAGTGTTTACGTGCACTTTGCTTAATTGATGATGTACTAAAACCGGTGTACTTATCTAAAGAGAGCTACCGACTCTTTTGATCGTCAAAAATATAAATAATTAATTCATTTCGATAATAGTTGAGTAAAAAGTGTAACATAATTTTATTTTTTACAAAAGTTATAGAAATGTGTCATTAATAATTGGACATCTTCAAAAGTAATGTATATAGTAAGGAGCTTGCTGAAGTTGGAGATCCTGCTGCCAATCCACTTGTCAAAGTTGAATGGAAATGTTTTCACACTAATAATGAACTAAATGAACTATCTTAGTAGATAAGTATACGCAAATGAAGACACAAATTAACTACAATAATGCAAATTTATTATTGTGCTAAGACATACATATACCACATTGATCTATTCATCAATGAAACTAATGTAATAAGGCATCAATCAAGAATATAGGTACTCAATAATACATAACAGTCAAACTAACCAAAGTTATTATAATAACTAACTGACACAAGTACATCTTGCTCGCATACATCTGCATTCAATTCAAAGAACAAGTATAATATAACCATAAACTTCCACGGGACAATTACGCTAACGAGGTGCAAGAGAAGCGCGCAGACGTCCATATATTATATGTATATGCAACCGTAAAATTTTGTCGTACAACATAAATACACGAAATATGAACATGTGACAACGGGGTGTGAATACTCGTTTATTGACGATTCACGAGATCCACACTACACAAATCGATCTTATCGAATCTATGCTTTACTGCACGCGTATCAGGATTATCATTATAATAGGCATACGAAGATCTGTTGCTGCGTCGAGCATTAGAAAGCATAATATTTGCGAACCTACGCTATATCATTAGTATATCGATAATTTATATTTATCATATAAGTGTTATTTATATCGCATTGAATATTGAATAAGGATACTTATAATACTCTAGATCTTATCTGCAGTCAAACATTTCGAGCATTGAATCCAGCATTAAATATATAACCGCAATAAATCCAGCAACGCTATTTTTGATTACCCAATTACACAATCAAAATTCACTCACGCTTAAAAAAAAAAGAGCCTCGCTCGAACTTTCTCATATATCCCACACACCGGGCTTCCATTCACCCTGTCGACAAAAGCCAGCGCGTTCGAAAGTCGTCCATCGTCCGGCCGCGCGTTATCAGCATCGGAACTCGCCGAATGTATCATCATTTAGCAACGATCGGCTCTTTCATCGTCCCTCGCTTGTGCAATATTATTCTCGCCGTCGTTTCGCATTTACATAAGCCATAGTAGCGACAGCACAGCACATTAGCCATCGTCGCCCACTACGAGCGCGCAGCATCAGCGGAAACAAAGCTGTCGCGCGCGCGGCGCTTTCTTTTCTCCCCTACAGCTGCCATTCGTCAATCATCGCGGCTCTTTTTTCATCTTATCCGCGCGTGTGGCTTTCTTCTTCTGTTGTTCCGATGGGTAACGATGTGACTGGTTCCGCAGCCTACACCGCGCAGAGTAAGGAATGAGCCTATACGACTGTTCGGTAAGATCTATGAGGGTGGGTATATCATTATTGGACGAGGATGAGAGGAGGTGGCCGTGGGCGGAGGAAGAATAGCTTCCGCGGGAATAGCTTCCGAGGATTCTAGAAACGTAGATGGATGTATGCGTTATTAAAGTATCCATAACAGAAATGAAATAAAATGTCATGTAACCTCTGTTTATTATAAAAATAAATTACTCTTCTTTTTTTACTATTATATAAACACTTTGATACTTGATAGACTGAATATTGTTAAAGATCTTAGAGTTTTTATTGACTAATCTCTTTCATTTACCCATCATATCGATTATGTCGTTTCAAAGTCACTAAATCTTATTGGATTTACAAAATGTACTACTGTTGACTTTAATATTGCCGGCTTCATCATATACTTATATAAACCCATAGTCTTACCACACTTAACTTACTGCACACAGATTTGGTCCCCGTTCATAGAAAACTAGAGTCAACACAACATAAAATTCTACGTTACATATATAGCTTTTAAAAAACAAATTTTTATGTTTTGCACCTTATTATTCCACTGTAAAGAGCTCTAGAGCCCGTTTAGAAATTAAAATAAAATAAGAGAATTTTTTATTCGATATTTACTGTTGCTTTAGCATTTTTTTTACACCTTTAAATAGAAAAATTAAATTAAATTTCTTTTAAATTATGAAACTTGGGTGACTACTTTTTGACGACAAACTCTCGATATATGCAGAAATATATATTTTATACTCTCTCGGAGAAAAAATATAATTATATATCCTATGCTAGTAGCATAATAAATGCTCTTTAATCTTCTGGGTACTTAATACACTTTCACGATACAAAGCTTACATACTTTAGACATGTAAAAATTTCACCTACTTAAGATTACGTGAGTTGCGAAATAGATTACTTAAGTATAAGATGCATTATTGAGGGTAAAACAAAAGTAATAGTCCTACAAACTCCGCCATAACTTAAACAAGCGAATTATAGGATAATTTATTTGCGCTCACTCTCTTCATAATCACCGTAATAAACATGCACGCGATAGCAAAACGATCATCGCAAACTAAATTAACAAGATAACGGACCCGTAAAAATATTCTTAATAAGATAACGAACTCTTTGCAAAACCTCAACGATGAGAGGATGCAACGGTAGCCACAAAGACGAAAGAGAGACAGATAGCGAGAGAGAGTGAGAGAGAAAAATCATCAATCAATCTCATCCGCAGCTAAATCTCATGACTCTTCAACTGGCCCCCGGGGGAAAACGGACGACGAAACACACGCGCTTGCGCGTACGGGTGCTTTCGCTCGGATCCATTACATTAAATAAAGAGGCTGTAATAGGCGGTAGACGTTTACGTACAATGGAAGAAAAATAAAGTAGACGGTGGCGTAATTGCGATGTGGTACACTATTTTCAAAGGATTCTCGAAATAATGTCTTAGAAGACACCGCTCACCGAGATAAGTAATAGTCGTCTTTAGTGGTTTTGTTTTAGTAGTCACATAAAGAAACAACTTATATTATTATCAAACTGGAAAATTTTCTGAAAATAATTCATTTTGTAATCGAAAGTGAAGAAATACACTCGAAGTTTATTTTTCAACGAATTTATTTTTACGAACTAGTTTTCACGTTTTTGTAAAAAACA
>JAPYZO010002435.1:0-15505 GCA_030522905.1 Torymus flavipes | reverse complement strand
ACATTTTTCTCTCGCCTCTCTCTGTCTCCGTCACCGAATCGCTGCCGAGCAAATATTTGAAGTAATTACGAGCGAAATATTCTCGTCTCCCGCGTACTATTCTCGGAGCACGCATATATACTGCTACTGTGCGTTGCTCACCTCAAAGACTGTGTCTCATCAGCTTTTACACACTCTCACTCTCTCTCTCTAATCTTTCGCCTCAGCAGATCCATTATCAAATTACCTTTTCATCGCATATCACACCCTTATACCTCCATCTCTTACCTTATACCTCCAAACCATGCTACAATCAACACACCACAATAAACCAGCCCAAACTCTTTCTCTCTTTCTCGCCTCGTAAAAATGAGATCACTGCGTTATAATGAAATTGAAAATTCGATCGACCCCACATCACACGCTCGTGTCTGTCCCCCTTCATTCAAAGCAGTATAGCCCATTCGAAACTCGTAAACGTAATTTTTATGCGTTGTTTGGATTGCTCAGCGTTCGCTCGCTCGCTCGCGCGCGAGACCGCGAAAGGCGCAATTATTCCAAGAGCCTATAGTATAATACTATCCGGAGCGCAGAGGAGAGGGGAAAAGGCAGTAGCAGCGTCGTCGTCGTCGTCGGTCTCCCCCTCGGAAACGCGTTCCGCACCACGCCCCTCGCGCTCGCGCGCGCGCGCGATGTGCATCGGGAACGTATATAGCGCAGCTCACGTGCTGAGCGTTGTATATGTGCACTGTGCGTGTGTTTGCGTATATGGATGCGCGGGAAAGGAGGAAAATTGACTTTCGGTGGGCGGTAAAAGGGGATATTTTTTGAGCGTTGAATTTCTTGTTTAGTTATATACATCGTTTGTCGACTATATATATATAGTTTAGTCGCGACGCCGTTGTATTCAAATTAAAAGTGTATAGCTAGCTCGCGCGCGCGGAAGTTTAGTACGGCTCTTATCGTCGCCTAATTATGGGTTAGATTAGCTTAATACCGTGATAGCAGTATTTTTCTTTTCTTTTTTAATGACTGTATAGTCGCGACAACACAGTGCGTTGTAACTTACGCACGAAATAGCTCTGTCTACGTTTCCTTAACGCAGCGAGAGAGAGAGAGAGAGAGAGACAGAGAGAGAGCTTAAAAATACCTATATAGTTCGTGCGTGTTATTTTTAAACGAAATTCCGTAATTTCAAACACACAAATCTTTCACGATTCAAAATGCTCACCGCTATATAGAAAGGAAACGCACAATAACTATACTCGAACCGCAAATTGCAATATTGCATCACCACTGCGGCTCGTTCGCTCGTCGTTAAACCTCGCTCACCCGACGAAAAAAAAAACAAACTCCCTCCCCGCTATAACTAAAACAACCACTGAAAAGAATGGATAATTTATTTTGTCGCCGGGAATAAAAAGAGCGTCTCTCTTACGCGCGCGTACGCTCGTTTTCTCCCCCGAACGCACAGAGCCCCGTCATTTACTCTCCGGGGGTTGCGCGCGCCAAGTTAGAGAGAGACACTCGCTTGCTCTCTCTACGCCAGTCGAGTTTATGGGCAATGGCTGACGAGGCAGTGAAAAAGTAGTAAAACCGAGAGAAAGAGAGAGAGAGAAGAGCCGGATAAACGCCATGTTAAGCGGACCATTTTACCAGCCGTTTTAATATAATCAACGCGCGCTCACTCTATATACTCGGGAATAACTTTGGATCGTCTTTAACGAGCCGCACCGATTGTTTGCTAGCAACGATAGCGGCGATTATGGCTCTTTTAGTTTAATAAAATTCATCGCGCACGCGCAGGTGTGTAATAGCGAGCGAGCGAGTGGAAAAAGGGTTATATTGGAAACGGTTACGGCCTATAATGGCCAGTTGTCGCGCACTCGCGCGCAAATAGATTGTAATGGGCTTTGTTATGCACGCGCGGGTAGTTCGCGCGAGCGTAGAGTCGAGTGGATATGGCCGTCGCTTTAAAGCGAGAGAGGAGGTTTAGAAAGTCTATATACCTACGCTTGTTGTTGTTGTGTGTGTTTTTTACGCGCGAAGAGTCGTACCTAAGTGAATATTGACGTTGGGATTTTCACGGGTATATAGTAATTTTCCCGCTGGTTTATGGGTTTAATGAATGGAGGCGTTGTTTTTACGTGCCCACAGCGGTAGCTGCACGGGGCTTAATAATTTCAATTACAATATTCATGAATGAGGGAAAAAGGTGACGCTTAATAAGCCGGCCAACGCGGGATAAACTCTGTTATTACGATAACTAATGTGCAGTATCATCTGTTTTTATGTACCTGTATATATACACAGAGGAGAGAGAGAGTGCGATGTCGTCGACGCGCGTCGTTCGGACTTGAGCAATGTCTATTTGTTCATCATTTATGCATTGATCGGAACAGAGAGAGAGAGAGAAAGAGCCGTTATAATACGCCCGTCGCTGTTATCGCTGGATTCATGAGTCACGCGGACCTTAGTCATTTAATTTTTCCCAATTTCACCTATCCTCTGTTATCTTAATCCTATAACGACTTCCACCTCCTCCACATAGTACACTTACACAACCATCCTAAATATTTAAAACAAACACTCCACACCTTATTCCCTCCACCCTCTATCTCTACTTCATCCCCGAGCGCGTTCTCTCTATCCTTCGCGCACATATATCCACCTTGGACATCCCCGGTCATTTTCGACGGCTCACTTCTCGGCTATAGTCTAGCTCCCGCGGGAGACAACCGCACACACACACACACACACACACACACACACAGACATCGAGAAAATCCGGGGCTGATGCGGCGGTGGCTTTTCCGAATCCTAATCCCCCCTCTCTTTGGACATCCCTTGACAGCGGGCGTTCGGCGGTGTCTAATAATAAGTTATCGCGAGTGCGACGAAAAAGAAGAAAGTCAGCCCCCGGGCCTATATCTGATCCTCTCGGCTCTATAGTACAATGGAGAGAAAGAGAAGTCTATAGGTGTGTGTGAGAGAGAGAGAGAGAGAGAGAGAGAGAGTAGAGGAGGCGAGAGTGGAAATCGGATTTGGTTTTTCTATTGTTGGAAGCGGGCGGAGGAGTATGGTAATGCCGCGTATAGGGAAGATGGGAGGGAGAGAAAGATTGTTTGCACGAGAAGCGAGGGGAATGGTGCGCGTGGGTTGATTACGAGAGGAATGTATTTTGAGATTAGAATTTTTTTCGGTATAGGTATGGGGTGGCGTGTTTTACAGGGTTAAAGGCCAATATTTGGCTGCGGCTTAATGGAATATCTTAGGAGGATGAAAGATTTAAGAGTGTAATGCGAATTTTCTTTTTGAATTTTGATGGATTTATGATTAACAATTAGCAGCTAAAATACTTAGTATTTTACGCAAGTATCATGGTACTCTACCTAATGTTATTTTTTACTCTCTTACACAATCTCCTCGCAAATGTATACAAACTGAATCTTTCACCTCTGCTAACTTCATTTCCCTACGTAAACTACAATCCAACCAAAATCCTTAACTCCTCAACTTTTCTGAAATCCCTACAAATACCTTATCCCCACTACTTCTCTTTAATTCCATTCCATCCTTTCTCTCTCTCTCCCTCTTTTCGATCATATATTCCTATCTTCATTATTCGCAACTCGGCGCAACCCAAGCAAAAAAACCACCACGCACGTCCTCTTCGAAAAGACGACGTCGAGAACGAAAGAGGACGGAATAATAGAAAGGTCTTGGACGACTTTCCTTGAAAAGAGGCTCCGAGTCTCTCGCGCACACGCACGGATGCCTCCGGAGTCGCTTTATCAACTCTTTCTGCGCATTCGCACCCGAAGGCTGCGATCTCTCCCCCGTGGCATTGAAAACGTCAGCAGTTTGATATCGACTCGAACGCGCAAGAGCGCAAGATCTCTCTCGCCGCGCCTGTCGCCGCGGAAAATGCTCGAATAGCTCGCGTTTTTTTTTGCAGATGATGGTATGGAGCTGTGGGATTGGGTGATCGAAGGTAATTAGGTTTGTTTAGTATAGAGGAGGCATTGCGTATACGGTTTGTGGAAGACATTGAATTGTTGTTTTATTTATTTTGGTTTGTTATTGAGTTCTGAAAATTTAACAAAGCTAATCGAAGATATTGATTACCCTGACATTTTTATTTGAAAAAAAAACGTATTGTTGGACCAAGATCGCATACTTTTAAGTTTCAAGCAGAATAAATGCCATCTCTAGACTTCTTCACCCTATATCTTCAAAAGCGCAAACTTGGAGGTATCATCGAGCAACAAATCTAATTTCTAAAAAGTCAATTAACTCGCTTTCGCAGTCGCAAGATATACGCGCCCCAGACGCACATATAACCCATCAAAGCTCCTCCTCTCAAAATTAAAAAAATCCTCGCCCGCGCTCTCTCTCTCTCTGTCTCCGCGCAACTAATCGTGAGAATATCATACGACCGGCTCTCTTTCGAGTCAACGCTCTCTCTTCCTTTTTTCCACCTCCTCCTTATTTACGCTCGAAGCGCATTCACTCTCGTCGAGCGCGTACCTATATATACGCGCATTCTCTCCCTCTTCCTCCCGTCCCCTCGCTTAGGCTGAATCTCTTTCTCTTGGGAGATCGGAGCCCGATCTTCGGGGCCCTATAGCATGCAGATGGGCTCTCTCTTACTTACTCGCTCTCAAGGTGAACCAGCCTTCCTTTCTGCTGCCTCCGCCGCCGCCGCTCAAAACTTTTTTCCCGAGTATATGTGTGTGTGAGTAGCCGCGCGCTTCTTCCTTCGACCCGACTAACGAGCCACCTCGGTTCATTCTTGCGGCCGAACGCGAATCGATGCGCACAGCGCCGCGCGCTCCGTTGCTCGTTTTGTCGGAGAAAGAGAATGTGCATGTGCGTCAGGGATTTTTCGAAATTTAAGGGAGGAGGAGGTATGCGTGAATAATAACGTTAAAGTGTGCGAGAGGGAGGTTAGGAGGAGGGAATGGATTTCGCGGTCTGCGGCGCTGTAATTATATTTTTAGTGCTGGAGTGTGAGAGAGAGAGAGAGAGGTCGCGTGGGATGATATTTGTTGGAGAATTAATTTAGTTTGGAAAGTTGGGTGTTATTGCACAAATATAGTTTAATGTAAAACTCAGATATTAAAAGCACATTAGTTTTCGTTGGATAAATGCGGTTTTATTAATTTGGTATATATCCATTAAGCATTACGAAAAAAGAAATTTTAATTCTAACGCCTCTTAGAATCCGTAATAATTTTTTTTTCTCCTAGATCCAAACATGAATATATTACGGATGTAAAAGAAAAAAATTAAATCATATGCTTCTTAATCGATTATATACCGACAAAAAACACACGGCCGTTATAAAAAACTTTTCGCACAACTTTTTTCGCTTCCCTCCTGACGCACGCACTAATACCGATTGAAATATTTAATCTCCGATATATATTAACGTTATACCATAACGCACGCATAAATTAAATAAGCCCGCGCCGTAACTAAGCATAAATATATTATACACACGGCAACGTTTCGCGCGCGCGGGCGCCCGTTGGTTGTAAAATATTTCCGATATACGGCCCCTGCGGAAGTTTTATACATATAATATTTCGCGTTTACACACGCATATTATTATCGTCCGCAATAATCATAAGTACGTTCTATACGCGATAGCGAGCGGTTCGGCCATAATTAACATATTTGCATTTACATGCTCTAAAATTTTATATACAAAATTACAGGCGTACTGCTGCAGCGCGAAGCTTTTTGAATCCACTCTCAGGGCAGTATTTTACTTTTAGCCATCGATACAGCCATTCCGGCTCTTTCCAATAATTATCCACGCGCTGCTCCTAAAATTTAATACAGAGAGACGCGATTCGATACGTATACGCGTATATAAAACTCGGACTCTGCGCGATTCTCTCTCCCTCTCTTCGCCGGATACCCTCGAACTTTTCTTTGTTCTCAATGCGCGCAGATAGCCGCGCGCGATAAGCTTCTCTCCTCCGTTCTCCTCTGCACACACGCATGCATTTCTCTCTTCTTCTTCTTCGTCTTTTTCAGCTCTTGCGGCGATCGTATGTGCGTGTGTAGACCGCGGCGGTGACCGCCACTTAGGCTGTCGTGCGATTTCCCGAGACTTTGAATTTTCATTGTCGTACGTATATACCGATATAATTAGACCGGCACAAGAAGAGGTTGTGGTTGTTACCGGGCGTATTTGTTTTATCACCGCTGCTTTCTTTGCGTCCTCGCGCGCAGACCAAGAAATTGGTCGTATATCGTTAGGCTCGTAAATTATTGCCCGTGGAGAAAGAAGTGGCAAGGGGGTAAAAGAGGAAAAAAATCACGCGCGAGTAATGAAATTCGTTAGAGAGAGAAAAAACGGTTGTTGAACTGTTGGAGGATACTTTGTACCTGTATAGGTATAGAATAACGAGGAATCGTTTAATTAATGAAGATTTTTATCTCTCTCTCGGCGAACATAAACGTAAAAGCGCATCAGGAAATGCACAAAGTACCTAATTACCTCGCGGATCGTGCAAGTTATACATACGCGTGTAAACGAGACACCGATACTCCTATCAAACTTATCAAATCCATAAAATAAACGACTAATCACCGCTCGCGATAAGGCACCGACATCCCACCACCCATAAACTTTATCAAACCTCGCAACAAAGCTCGTGCCCACCCTTTATCAACCTGAGCGCCGTCCAGTCCTATACAGATGCCGTAAAAGAACGCGAGTCTCCACTTTGCGGAAGTGCGTGTGCATTATGCGGTCGTTCGCCGTTACCGGCGTTGCAGGCGAATTAAGAAGACGCGGGAAAAGCGGTATTCACATAGGTATATATATATATATATATAGAACGTGTACCACACAGAACGAGAACACACGATTTAACAAACCATACGTTACGCCGCGATAAAATCTCGCAAACCTATAAACTTCAGTCGGCTAGGCACGCGCTCTCGCTCGCTCGCAAGGGCTATGTTATATCATAAAAATCCAGTAAAATAAGCTCGTAAAGCTAGAGGAGAAAGGGCGCGCGTAAAAAGCTCCGTGTCAGTGTGTGTACAGGTGGTGCAGTAGCAGCGGGTAGTGGTGGTGGTGGTGGATTTTTTTTAGTGCGCGAGAGAGGGCATAAACCGGCCCATTTTTTTCACTCTCTCGACGCGCTGGAGGGATGTAGGATAGGTTTTACGGGCGGAATAATTGCTTCATTCGACAGCGTCGAAAATGCGTCGTTGAGTTTGCAGGTAAAGAGGGTGCGCGTGAGTCAATTAGGTGGTATGCTTTTAAATTTGATGAGTCGTGACTGAAGATACTTGCCGGTGTAAGGTTACCGTTACATATACATTGTTGCAATTAAATCTTGAAAAACGCACGCTCATTGTTACTGTAAATTTGTACTGTTAGCCAAAAGTGAATTCCGCCGTAAACATATATCACGAGAGAAGAGAAAAATAAACACCAATCCTTCGAAATTGAATAAAAATGATTGTCCACTCCGTAGTCCTCTAATTCCGTGACAAAAGAAACGCACTTTCTCTCGCTCTCTCATACAAGAACCACTTGCATCTCAGCACTCATCGCACAATGCAAGAGAAGCCGCCTCCTACGTCTGGCTAATTAGACTGCGTCGTCATCCTTTGAGCGTTCCGTGTTGCTCCTCGCTTCTGGCCCGCTCTTAATCGTATGTTAATGCTATGGAGATTACACGGGAGAGGTGCTATCTCGCATCCTGGGGTCACATCGGCCGCCTGACACTCTTTGCAGGACTTTATCGGCGCGTCTTGTGGCTCACTGCTGGGTTATTGTCAACTTCTTGCGTGGTTTAATAATTAAAGCCTGGAGTGTTATAGAAATGTAGCTTTTAAAATGTGAGTGGTATTAGAAATTTGAAATGTCATTTTCTTGTACCTCTGAACCGCAGGTATAGTTATTTAGAACAGAATGAGATGGGAATAAAGGTACTTTTTGCTGTGTGTTTGTGTGTGAAACTGAAACGCTACATCGACTCTTGGACATTGCTTTGAATTATTCAATGACTATACACATATCACGCGTGAAATTAGCATATTTATGGACTATAAAGAAAGTTATATAATGCGTGGATGACAGGCAGAACGACTAGATAACGTCTACATCAATTTGTCGGGGATAAAATTTATCTATATTGATAAATCAGATTATTCTACTTTATGTATATAAAAAAAAAATCCTGATATGTTATGGCTAACGGGGTGTTTCCCACTTCAATATCGAACAAAAAATGATCGCGCAATAGATAATGAATTGAATAATCCAAGAGCTTTGTGTTTCACGATTTTGTTTGCGCACTTGTGTCAAAATTACCAGAGAACAGAGCTATATACGTGAGAGTTATTAGTTTGCTCTCGATCGATATTTTCGCGCGGTTAATTATAGAACGTTGAAATTGAAAACAAGATGTCGAACACCACACGTACGCAAAATTATAAGCTCTATCCTCTAATTAAAACGCAATTATACTGGCATGACTAATAATACAAAGATATTTTGAAGGACCCATTTCCCAAATTAACTCTTGCCTGCCAAATCGTCCCTCCACGTGACTTCCACAACACACCAGCCATTCCCTCCCCTAAAAAAAACCTCTCGAAATCCATAATCAGATTCACACTTCCACTGATCCCTTCCTATATACATATAGCCGTCTCGCGGGCGATTTAACTCGGCCCGCGGAACTCGAAATTTCCATCTATACGCTCGCGCGCGTATAAATATCTCCCCCCGTTCCGCGTCGGTGGACAAAAGGGGACGATACGCTAAAAGGGGGGGTAGCGAGAGAGAGAGACGGAGTGACAGGTGAATGGTGTCCTATACCCCCGGCATAGCCCTTTCGTCGAATAAGTATCGGACTGCTGCACGTTGTAGCGCTCGCTCTCTCTCTCTCTCTCTCTCTCTCGCGTAATTTGCCTGTAACGAGATGCGTTACGCTCCGCTGATAAAAACGATAAACCCCCAACGTCGTTCGGTTTTAATGAAGCCCTGCCAGGCTCAGCTCTCGTCTTTTGTTATCTTTGAGAGTTTGGCAGTTTTGGTGCTCCCTCTATTGTCGGTGTTTACGTGTAATGTATTGAATTGATATACTTTGCAGCATATATATGCGGTATTGTATCTATGTCCTTTTAACTGACACGATTCGCATAGCCATTATCATTCGAAATAATAAGGGAGTTCTTTCAAATAGTTATACAATTTTATTAGGTTATCTTTTCAATTCTGTAACGAATGAATGTCAGACTTTTCGAATCCATTCCATCACTCTGTACAAACTCCTTCAGCAAATTATATCAATAGTCTAACTTAATCTTCAAATATAAAAACACCAATATATATTAATCAAATTTGATCTCCCCAGCTTATACTTCCGTATCTCGTATCTCCTACTTAAAAAAGCTAAACAACCATCCAAATAATCCACTTACCACCGTACCAACCACTCCAATACAACGCCATATCCTCCACCTCTTTCATCAACCTCCTCGCAACTCCCCAGCCGGGACTCACCCTCCAGACGCGTACACGCGCGAAGTATTCGCTCTCTCTCTTTCTCTCTCTCTCTCTCGCGTATAGAGCAAAGTTCGCGCGTGCGGCGTTCGGGCTTTCAGCGCTCGCGAAATTTCATTAAAATTCATGAAGCGCGCGCGCGGCCGCCTGTGACTTCTGAATTTCTCGAGACAGCAGCGTCGTGGTGTATATAGAGAAAGGGTTGCGAGACAGAGAGAGAGCGAAGATCCAAAATGTAAGATGCTGTGTGCTGTGCTCTATTGAGAGGGGTAGAAGAAGAAAAAAGAAGCAGCAGTGGTGGGGTGGTGCTCGCGGATGGAGTTATGAATAATGCAGAAAAGTTCTAATTGCGCGAGACAAAAGTGTGTATATACTGAAGGGGGGAGAGAGAGAGGAGATGAAAGTTTGTGGAGCGAGGGAAAGTTGTTGGTTGGTTGTGTTTTCTTCTTTTTTGGGGGAGGAAAGGTGTAATAAGAGAATGTGTGAGTGGCGCGTGGTGTGAGTTTTGAATTCTTTAAGAGGGGCTCTTTCAGTTTGTAAATGGAATGGGAGTGGTTTTTGCCGCTTGGGTAAGGAAAAAAAAGGAACTTCTTACATGTTTCATTAAAGTGCTTATAATTTAAAATTTATTTTATTTTTGAATTACTTCAAAAATCTTACAAATGTCAAATAACATTAAAAAAACAATTGCACAAACAATAGTAACACGAAAGTCCATGTTAAATGAGTCAAACATTCTTACCTTTTCTCACAAGCCAATAAACACATAGACGCATGACACTCAATCCAAAGTCAAGTTACCACACCTCTGAATCACTTACAGCCCCTCAACTCACGCATCTCCCATTCAACCGCATACGCCATTCTCTCTCTCTTTCTCCATATCAACATTCAATGACTCCCCCTCACTCTCTATCTCTTTTCACTCGCGTGAATATTCAAGTGGCTCTCGCGGTAACGAGCCGCCCCGATCTCGCGCGCGCGCGAGGGCAATCGTCCTCGAAAGAAAAGCCCCATCCCCGTAGGTACACACGGGGGCGCGTGTCTATAGACGGGCGGACTGTAACGCGCGCTCGTAAAAACACCGTAAACTCGACAGCAACAGGTCCCGTGCGTCTGGCAGCTCCCGCGGACGACTCGACGTGTTCTCTACTCTGTGCAGTGTATGTGTGTAGAGAGTCTCGTGCCGCTTATAGTTCCGTAGCAGCGCGCGAATAATATCGTGACGTGGTGGTGGTAGGAGAGAGCGAGAGGTGGTTTCTTGTCGTAATCGCGAACGTGCGACGCTGCCGGAGGTGGTTTTCGGGGGAGTGAGAAGGGAGGAGAGGCGTTTTTCGGAGCTACGGTCGTATGGTTTGATGAGGTTCACTATAGAGGTATATATAGTCGAGTGGTTGTCCTCTGAAGTTTATGAATTTGATGACATGTAATTGATGCAGTATAATGGTATCAGTTTTAGAGGATAAATTGTGAAATCACGCGTAGATGATAATTTTATTAAACAGCTATTCAATGCACACAGTTGGTTATTTGACTACCGTACATATATAATTGCAGAGTGGATTTATTTCATATCACTTTTAAGCTCCGTTTTATATTTTTATCCCGAATAACGTTATACACATCGTAAATTAAAATTTTTATTCAAATTTTATCGTTCGTCCGATAAACTTTACGACCGGCGACATCACCTCCCCCCAACATTTTTAACTATATATTTTCAAAACTATAATAAACATCATAACAAACAACTATTTCTCCCCTTTATATTCAAACTTAGTTTCTCTCGCTCTATCTCCTCTTCTCTCACCCCGCAAACTTTATCCATCCCAAATAAATTATTCCGCCCCACAAAACCACGGCCACCGCCGCCGCCGCCGCCGAAAAATCCAAGACACTTTCCGCACATTCACACTCGAGCGACTCCAAAAAGAATCTCCCTCGACCGCGTATATACACACGTACACACCGCCGGAACAAAAGATCCATTCTTCCGATCCACGGGAGCACGAAATCCCATTCCACACACAGTGGGAGCTAATCGCGCACGTACATACCCACGCGAACGCGGAATTCGGAAGTCGCGATTTTCGGTTTTTCGCTCGCTCGCGTCATTTCGTACGTTATCGCGATTTCAGCGAGCGGAGAGCGGAGCATTCTCCGCGGATTTCAAATTCCCGGCGTCGCGCGCTCGCTTCGATGCATAATGCATGCGCGCGATAGTATGTGTGTGTGAATGTATGTATGTGTATAGGAGAAATATACATGGGTAAGAAAGGTATGGAGAATTCGGTTGGTTTATCGATTTACGCGCGGTTTTGGGTGGCAAGGGGCGAGCTTTTTGGAGAATGCGGGGCGTGCGTGGTGTTTGCTGTTTGTTGAAGTGTAAGATTTAAGTGCTTGTTTTCGACGCGCGGAAAAAGGGTTTTCTAAAGTATTCGGTCACAAATCGAAGCTAAAAGAAAATTTCTTACATTTTTTGCCCACGATTTTTCCATTTACGTAACTTGAGCGTATATGTAACGTTGAAAAGAATTTTTAGGACTTTTTCCGTTATTAAAATTAAAAAAAAAATCTTTCTCTTGAACAACCAGATTATATTGCCATAACAAGCTGTGTGTGTGTGCAACACTGAAGCAGTCGTCGCGACGTAGCAGCGCACGCAATCAAAGAAACGCTGAATAATGCAAATATCTCGCGGCGTGTCTGTCAAAGGAGACATTTCGTACTGAAGAATTGCCGGATTTCCTTACTCGCGTGGCGTATCTCTTTAACGCACACACGATGCGCCATTGTCTCCCCCGTTGCTTTAGTGCTGCTGCTGCTGCGTAGTTAATGCGGTATAGCCGCGCGGGACGTTATCCAAAAATTCTCTATATTCTTTAACCTTTGAAACAATACACCAAAGTGTAACAATCGCGCATAACTTTACATATTATCAAGTTTAATACTAAAAATTCCGCGCTACTTCTTCATAACAAGCTCGAGGGAATCGTCCTTTATTCCCCATCGACCTCCAAAACCGCAAATTTTCTCTCACGCAAGACAAACATTGATCGTGTCCTCCTCCTCCTATAATATATTCACGATTCTTAAATTACGACCAAACTTTCCTCTCTCTTTCTCTTGGCCAAAAAATCCCGCACGACGACGACGACGACGACAAAAGCTTGGCTCCGCGGCCATAAAAGTAACGCTTCGTTTGTTCGCCGGCGTCGCGCCGCGCTTTTTCCCGCGCGCGCGGAAGCGGAAGTCCCCGCCATTGCAGCGCGCGCTGCCTTCGAAAGCTCCCTCCGAAATTCCCAGAGTATTTTCCGAGGAGAAAGAGAGGAGGGAGGTTGCTTTTTCCTGGTTCCGTTGGTCGCGGATGGATCGCTATTGCGTAAGAGCTTCTGCGAGAGGGTTTTTCTCTCTCGTTTTTGGGGTGGGAAAGAGGATAGGGTGTGGGATGCAGTTGTGAAGTATGACTTTGTTTGTTGGAGGTGTTGTTGTTACATGGGGGAGGTATTTGGCGAGGATAGAGGTTTGTTTATAGGTGGTGTATTTGGAGAAGTAGGGTATAATGCTGTTAAACTTTTGGATGGGTTATTTTATTTTACAATTGGATTTTTTAAGGTGTACAGAGAGAAAAGACAATCTTTACTGTTAAGACTCGTCATTAAATATTGAAGAACGGATGTTGGGATATGGACAAATGAATGTTCATTTATAGTTATGAACACAAATTAAACATATTCAATTTCCGGACTTTTTTTATTTGGAATTACAATTTCGTATGCTTATTAATATGATCAATATAACCAATGGTCTAGCCTTCTTTACACTGTAAATAAAAAGTACCAAAATAACTTTTTTTTTTATCGGAAATTAATAAGTTGTTGTGATATATTAAGCAACTTTATTATATTTGTGTTTAAATTAGTTTTTGTTAAAAACTTTATTAAAGTTTTATCAGAAAGTTTCTGAAATGTTGTGCGAAAACGATTACGAAGCAAATTCAAAAATATTTAATGTAACTTGACCGTGTCCTGTGTTTATCTACTTCTTTGAATTACTCAACTTACTTTGTACACTTACACACACTACAATTTATACCATCGCCACTTCCTTTCTCATCCACATCATATAACAAACCTACACCTAAATACACGAAAAATATCAAACGCCTCTTCACCCAGAGCATATATTGCGCACCAAACTCGGACTTCCTCGTAGAGACGCTTCCCTATACCCTCCCTTTTCTTCTATTAGCACGGAATTGCTCGTTATCTGCAAGCCGTCGTCTGAAATATATAAGCGGAGGAGAGAGAGAGAGTCCGCAGGACTTTTATAAGAGCAATTCAAGATATATAGGGCGCGAGGAAGAGAGGCATATGCTCACGGCTCCCCGGAGACCGACGCAATAGCAGTAGCAGCAGCAGCCGTCGCGCTATAGATGAAAGAGAAACGCGCTGCAACGAGATGTGCCACGAGCGGGCCTCTAAAGTTATAGGTATATGTGTGTGTGTGTGTGTGGGTGTGAATGTCGGGCGCAATTTTTTCAATTCGTGGTAGTATTAATGTGTGGAGAGTGACCAGCTGCAGGGGCGATATTGAATTCTGAGATTGTATGGTTGATAATTCTGCGGTTTTTTTATATGATATTCGATTTATCATAGAATTATCTTGTTTATTACCATTACTCAGAGTGCTTGTACGATAAAAAAATAAAGAACGAAGATTATTCCTCTACGACAGCCTTATACAAGCTTTACATCACACGTGAAAAATCAAATCATCGATGACCGCATCAAAAAAGCAGCCCCGTTCTCTATAAAATCAAAGAACTCGACACGGCGTCTCGTTCAAAAGCGCACCGCCGCGTTACAAAGGCGAAACGCCAAAAAGCCCCGGTGGTGTGCGACGCTTTTCGCTGGGCGCGCGAGCGCGTTGTGGTGTATATCCACCCCCGTAATCGATCCTACCTCGCATCAGCAGCTTGTGTGCAGCCAGCCCCCTGTAGCAGCAGCAGTCGACTGTACTCTTGCGCTGGTGCTGCCCGAGCGGTGGAAATCGTAACTATAAATTAGGTGTAAATGCCGACCGGAGGAGGAGGGCGAAAGGTTTCCGAGGTAGACGTATTTAGTTGATTAAAGCGGAGGGAAGGTTTCTCCAATTATATATATATACACGTTTAGCGTTAGATTAATCCGAACACAGAAGCGCACAGCGTCTTTCGAACTGCATTTACCACTTCGCCATCTCTTTCGGCACCCCGGCTCGTGACCTACCAAAACAAATCCAGCCACCGCCACCGCCGACGCCGGCCTATAGACACTCTCGGTCGGGCCAGACTCGACCCTGCGCTGCTCTGCCTACTCCGGAAGTGCAATTTCAGCGTCTGCACGTGGCGGCCGAGCGAGCGCGCGCGTAAACATCCCCGGCGTCACGGCGCGAGTTCCTCGACCCTTTGCATGTATACGTATATAAGCGACGGCATATTGTTTCTTTCGATCGACCGATGCGAATTGTCATTCGATCTATATGTCTGCGCTCTTTCGACAGGGGTATATACGCTTTGTGACACTCTGTGGGGATATGAGGTTTCAAAGGGAACGAGAGAGTGTTTAGGATTTTTTTTTTCGTTGGGGTTTATAGGTTTAGGATTTTTTTTTTCGTTGGGGTTTATAGTCTATTGGCGATTTCGGAGAGAAGAGAGCTATTGACAGAATTCAATCGAGCAAGGGAGAGAGTTCGGTTTGCTCGTGTCACACAGAGGGGATAATTAAATCGAGGGAAAATGCGGTCTTATTACAAAGCGTTCGTGATTTCGTGAAAATTTCGTTTACGAAACTTATTCCTTCTTTTATATACCGCTATACCGTATATATTAGCGAATGAAACGATGAACTTAAAAATAATGTTTCAGTATAGGGTATTACTTTCGCAACGCGCTCCCACCGCATTAATAAAATATCGAATGCACTCTTCTCCCCTTTCCCC
>JAPYZO010002434.1:0-22451 GCA_030522905.1 Torymus flavipes | reverse complement strand
TGCGGTCGATATAATATGTATACGTCGACCCGGTTTTCTTTTTTCGGCGGGGAGAGTCGCTGCCCACGCGTTTCTTACCCGCGATTTGGCGTCGGGAAACAATTACCCGTGCGTTCAACTTTATATATATATGTCTTTTAGATATAGTAATAATACGCAATAATTCAGAACCGTTATTGTATATCACCAAATCGTTGGCATGATAAACGAAAGAGAAAATAATATAATAGAGACGTTCGATGGTTCCTTATAGAAGTCGCGGATAGACAAGGACGAGGAACTCGAAGCTGCGGGAGGGAATAATAAGAAATTTGAATGAGACGGCACTGCTAAATCCAGATTTCCTCGAAATGGACGCGCGCTTCGTGTCAGAATGAGACAGCCTACTCGGATGAGGTGTGCGAGCGCAATGAAAGAAGACAAAAGACACACACACATTCAGGCAGGTAGGTAGTAGAGTAGGCATACAGTTGCCAATCGGAATTTCACTGGAGCGCGCGCGCAGAGAAAAAAAGATCCACGACGAGAGTGTGCGCGTCAGTCGCGGGGAAAACGGAGCAAAAACTCGGCCGAAAAAGTACTTTGACTCTCGCGCACAGAGCCACGAGGGGAGAGACAGAGAGCAGTTGCAGACATAAAACTCGCGAAAGCGCCGAGAATATACACATACGTATAGGCCTTGCGCGCTCGCTCTCACACACAGAGGAGTATAACGTGCACACGCGAGAACGACGAGATGGAGAGCGATGGCGCGTGCTGGCGTTCGCTTCAAAATGGCCAAGACGGCGGCTGCTGCTCCGGCTGACGCGCGCGTGTTGTAGCGGCGGCCCGAGGAGCGGCAAAGCACCCGACATCATCATCGTGACGCACGGAAAGTCGTCGACGACGACGACGACACGTCGCGTTCCGTGCTGCGTCCCGTCTTATACAGTCGCTGTGTGGGTGTGTGTGTGTGTCGCCTGTCTCTCTTTCCACGTACATGCGCGCGCGACTACTTATCTCCCTCTCACTCTAGAATATTCTTTGCTCGGACGGGCGGGAAAGCCCTTTACTGCAGGTAGCAAGCAAGCAATAAGGTTTGCTCGTATAAGCCCCGGGCCCTTTCATCGGCGATATACGTTCAGGTATCCGTACACGAGAGCCGCGCCTCTTGGAAAAGCCATCGCTCCGTCCTACTACTGTCTCTCTCCCGCTCGCACGCGCTCTCTCTCTCTCTCTCTCTCTCTCGTCAGACCGCAGGGGGAGCGAGAGATGTCGTCGACTCCTGGTGGACGCGTCTGCCCGAGAGACACGATGCAGTACAGGAGAGAGCATATATATACACACACACACGCGTACAGGTACATATAGAGAGAAGGAGAGTATAGCAAGTGGGGTACTTACAGGCCGACGGCGACGACGGTTGTTGTGTATTGTGAGGATGGCTCTCTTGGCGCTCTCCTCGATCTCTCTCTCCCTCTCGGGATATTTCGGTCGGACTCGGGAATCTCCGAGCGGGGAACGCGCGCGCGCACACTATGTATTATACGAGCTGTGCCTACTTCTCGTCGTCGACCAGCGATGCTAACTCTCTCTCTCTCTTTCTCTCACGCAGTCTGTTTTCCTGTACAGCGTTAATGACGGTCACAATTCCCAGCAGTTACCCGCAAGAGAACACGGTCTTGTTTACAATCGACTCCCGTTCTTCTCCCAGCCGTACATATACACACACAGATACTAGCTTGCAACTACCTTGCAGAGCTTGCTTTTCCATTCATATTTTTGCCTTTCCCACGATTATTTTTACACCTATGTACTCCCTCTACCCAGCGACTATTTTCTACTGCTAGGGCGTTTCTCCCTCCCCGCGCGTGTATATGCAGACGCGATACTTACACCGAGACCCCCTCGAGGAAATTAATAAGTTTCCGAGCAGACGCTCACTAATAGGTCACACAGTCCGCAATGTACGCGGGCGTTGCTTCGACAATTCATCGATTTATTTACGCGAATCTCTTATCGATTTGGCATTCGCCGGATGAACAGATAGCATGGCTTCATTTATTTTAATCTCTACACTTGCAATGGAACAAAGCAACGCGCAGCGACGACACACTTTGCGAATAATGGATAGACGCTGACATCTGATAATATACCTTGGGTTTCTAATGATAAATTTCGTTCGTTTTATTAAGCACAATAACGGCACAAATTGGAGAATCGCTGAATGTTATTGATTTGTATACAGCAGAAACGTATGACTACGTTCGACCACTTGGCATTATATATGTTACTAAAGGCGTTAACGATGTCAGCGAGATTCTCACGTCAAACCGAAAGACTAGAAATATAAATGACAGCAGAAAATTTGTGTGATTTTATTGTCGAAAATAAGCGCAAAAGTATACAAAGCGTATAGGAGCTTAAAGAAGGCTATTGAAGGCGCATTTGCATACAACGAGATGGGGAACCAATTAACTAGACGATAAATGCGTTTAAGCAACGATTGTAAGAGTGAATGCAATGGAAATGACAGCGAGTTTTGTGTACTTATATGTGTTATGACTACGACGAGCATCGGACGCACGAAAGTTTGCCAAGGTTTTGACGGTATTCTGACCGAGACTCGGCAAGCCAAATACGCACACACGTCTAAAGGCACTGGTATGGCAGGGGGGGAAAGCAGTAGCAAGCAGCAGCCATGCAGTGAATATAAGTATATACGCGACTGAAGAAACGCACTCGGTTCGTTTAATTATTATATTGCAGATATTTGTTTTCTGTCCTACCTTCTCCTAGGAGGGGGGAGAGCTCCGACTCGTTCCTGTCGTCCGTGGGTGAACAATGCGCGATGAGGTATGCGCGTCTCGTCTCTTCCCTGGTACGTAAGTGTCGACGACTCAGCGTCCGGCGCGCGACTAACCAGACCCAACTACTCGATGAGTAACCTCAGAGCATATAGGAGCGCTGCTGCTGCAGGCGGCGGTGGCGGCGACCAGGCGAAAAGGGGAACGCTCCCCTCCCTCCTCTTTCGACACACGCACCGATGTGCACGTTCCGTTCTTTTCTCTCTCTCTCTCTCTCTCTCTCCTCTCAAAGCTTGAAGAAATGGATGTTTGTGTGTATACGCGACGGGACACGGGGAATTTCTCAGCTGATGGATGAAAATGCGACTCCTTTATGATTTGGGCTAAAGTTTTTTTCCTGTTGGCCGGGAATTTTGAAGGGTTCGGCGAATTCAAACCGAACGAGGTTAACTTTTAATGGGATTTTCCAAATTGTTTAGCAAAAAAAAAGAAAAAAGTCTTGCGTTTGCCAGTCCAATTTGACTAGCGTAGTGACTCGGCTGTAATAGCCGTGCGCGCGTCAGTTCGTCTTTGCGCATGCGCGATCAGCATGGCGCTCTTTTATAAAAGAAAAGAGCGGGCTTTTAGGAGAATTCAAATTTTTGAGTAATTATATTTTAAAGCAAATTGAAAAGTTTATTGGACGCAAAAAGCTGAATATAAAATATAAACGTGACTATTAAATGAAAATAATCTACTCTTTAGTACTTATCACTTTAAAAGTCATATTTACAGGTACAGAAAGTCACAAAAAGTGCATTCAAATAATACACAAATGATTTTACGATTTTCGCAATTCGTTGTGCTGAAATTTTCTATTATTTACTTCAGGAAGAAAATATAAAGTAGGAAAATCGAAATTGCAACAACGAGCTTGTAAAAAATCCGCACATACTTATGTGCAGAGGAGTGTTCAGAGGCTAGGTGCAAAGTATTATTTGGAGCTCTCTGGCAATAGCTTCTCGGTAAGACTAGGTGGTTGCTGACCGCAGCGACGCAAGAGGAGCCCGGTTGATAATCGCAGAACTACAGGTACCTACCTATAGTCTCTCCTTTTGCAAAGCGAGAGCGGAGATACTGAGACACCACGCAGCAGCCATACACAGTGGGCGGGAGAGAGAGAGAGAGAGAGGGAGCGTAGCCGTCGCAGGGTGTGCGCGAGTTGCATAGCGCAACTGTCATTTTCCGCACAGTGAGTAGAAACCGTGTGTGCGCGCACGTCGTCCTTCTCTCGTTCTCTACCTCTCTCTCTCTTGCTCTCTCGGTCCGTGTGCGCCTGGGCCGACAAGAGGGCAGAGAGCGGCCCCCGACTATACCACTGCACCTACACCACCGGAGCGCCCCGTGTAGCGAGCAGCAGCAGGACGAGAGCGCGACACTATATAGGCTCTGTGAAGGTACTCCTTCTTTAAATGCCCTCGCAGCGACAGTCTCGTCTCTTTATCACTGCGAGATCCTGAACAATATACCACCAGGTTTGTCTTTTTCTTTGTCTCATTCTTTCTCTGTTCCGTCATCGTCAACACACTCATCGTGCGCCTGTGATCTCTGTCTCCTTCCTATACCTACTTGCTCGCTCTCTCGCGCTCTCTCGAATTCCACTTTAAATGAAAGTCGCCCGAGCTCATGACAGCTAATGATTTTGTTATTGTCTTGTCGAAAAGTATCGTGAGATTCGCTAGCATCGTGGTGAAACCGCCCTACCGCGTTTATCGGTCTCTGCTTTCCTCGCGAAATACTTAACCCACGGGAAGGGACGTCTTCTCTCTCTCTCGTTCTTTCGGCCAGCAACACAACACATATACAAGTACCCACTGCACACACACACACGAATACGTACGAGCGCACAGACACATACGCTTTTGACGATCGAGAAAGAAGCAATTACGCTGACATTTAATCCGATTATTCATGCGAATCGAGCGATATCGAGGATTTTTCGTGAAGAAGCAACGCCTCGCTCTCGTTGTGACTTGCGATAATTTTATTCGACTTCGTTTTGCTCGAAAAATCGAGTCACAGCCATTAAAAAAGAAAGAAAAAGCTCCGTTTTACACTTTGCGTGTGTATCTATCGCCGTTTACTTTGTATTCTACTACTACAACTAACCACTATAACTGCTGCTGTGTTTTTTATTTAACAAGTTAGACTTTTGCTAATTTTTTGTTCTTACCATATTTGCTATCTTGCGATTTCACACAATTACTCATAACTCAAAGTAAAACTAATATTCTTTATATGTTTTTCATCCTAGTTTATAAGTTTCTATACTAGAAAAGTAAGATATCATTTTACTATTGATTTGTATAAACATTTAATGAATAACTAAGTTATGCTAGCAACCTGTTGCGAGTGTTAAAAGTTTGACACATATATTGTTTATTTTCCACTCATTATTATAATTTTTTAAGTGTAACAAATAAAATTGTCAAATCTTTTATAAAACTAATAAGATAAATTTTTTCTAGGATGGCACATAGCTCTCAGACCTATGGGTCTACGGACCAGAGGACAGATGTACCTGATGTGGGATTTAGTCCCACAGAATTGTATAGTCTGAGTGAAAATATAACAACAAGTATCTACACAGTTAATACAAGCTACAGAGTTCTTGATCGTGCTAATAAGCACCTTGGAACTAATAAAGATAATCAGGGTCTCAGAGATAAAGTGTAAGTTATAAATTAAAAAGTTGTTTCTGTAGTTATATTTCTGAAATTTTACTATTGAAAAATTCATATTATCATTAAATATGACAATTTTATTTAATCTTTTAAGGCATATAACACAATTAAGCACAAATAAAGTGGTGACTCAAACAATTAAAGATATTGGAAGACTGACTGTACTGATGAGAGGAGGTGATAAACAGCAAAAGTTACAAATTGAGAAACTTACTAGTGATTTTAAAGATGCGGTACAAAAATACTCCGATATGCAAAGAGTTAGTATCTTTTTTAAATTTTTATTCACATAGGTAATGATCATTTTGGCATTTTCTACTTGTATAATCTATCAATTGTGTGAGTAATGTGATTATTATTAAACAATTTTTTTCATATAATAATAGTATATTACGCACCTAGCATAGAAAAAACAGCCTACAGCTCGTGTAAATTGCCACCTGAGCCAAATGCGAGGGTGGCAAACACGAGATGTGGGCTGATCAATTTTCCTCCCGTAAAGTGTATGCTATCAATTTATCTTTCCTCACATTGAGATCAAAAATGCCACATTCCCGTTTTTGCACCGGAATGTGGTACTTTCGGCCCGGTGTGAAGAAAAATTATTTCTCTGATTCATTATGTTATTTCGATAAACTGAAATTTTTTGAATCTTAATTCATAATTAAAATTTTCGCTTGCAGACTGTTGCTGATAAGATGAAGAAGCATATATTGGTCACAAGTAGTATAGAGTCCCAAGGAGATGAACAGGAAGATCATCAAAAATTAATACAAGTTCAAGAGGATATGGAACAAATACGGTTAGTATTATTTATAGAAATCACTCATCCTACAACTTTGAGTCACATTGACCCTTTCTACCAAGGCATAATATAATCATTCTTTCACTTCAAAAAACATTATCAATACTTTTTTATAGCTTTACTTACACTACTTACACTAAGTCTAACACCCCAGTATGTAACAAAAAAAAAAAAAAAAAAAAAAAATCCGCATGGCTACAAATAAATAATAAGCATGGATTTCGAATGGATGTTGCTGTTTAACATTTTCACGAAAAATCATAGACATTTTTTAGCATGAAAAAAAAATTTAATTTGAGGTAAGTTTCCGCGTGCTATTAGGTTCGGAGTAGGTCGAAACGTCGTTTTTACGTAAAATAAAGAATTCTGCAATAGAATATAATCATTTTTGGTTTTCAGGTCGTTGAAATTTGATCATGGACTGATTTTAGAGCGAGAAGAAAGGATAAAGCAAATCGAGGACGATATTTTAGATGTGCATCAACTTATGAGAGAAATGGGTAGTATTGTACATCAGCAAGCAGAATCAATTAGTATGTATATTTTCGTTACACATGTTATTAAAAAATGGATTTAAGTCATGATTATACATAAGTTACAATATATTATATTACAATTAAATTAAAATTTTTTTTTATTTTAAATTATTAAAGAATAAAATATGTAAATTTACGTGTATTTCAATATAAGTAATACTTTTTCAATTACAGATAGTATTGAAAATAACATCGAGAATACACAAGGCCGAGTTGAATTAGGAACACAAGAATTGATAAAGGCTAGTAATTACCAAAGTAAATTCCGACGAAAACTTTGTATCCTCTTAACTATAGTTATTATCTTCGTAATTATTTTGATACTATGTATAGTTTTAGCTAATAAATCAAGTTAGCGCTTCTAAAAGTTTTAGATAGACATAGAAAGTCGAATTTGGTTGTCTCAATCTGTTGCAATGGCTCGTGATCAAAGAGTCTTGCCCATTACAAAGAAAACATATTGCCTATTTTTTCGTTAACTTTGCGAATACGTAATATGCAATAAAAAAGGAGCTCTAAAATTTGCTCTGTAAAATAGTAAAAGACTTTCTACTTTTGTGCTTTACAGCATAAAATCAGGTTGTTAAATAAAAAAGGTGCTTTTCAGTCTATTCAATGTATTGTAAGTTAGATAGGTGTTATATTAAATGATGAAATTTTGTCACAGGCATTAATTCAAATTTGCGATCTACGTTGTAAAAGTTATCAACAAATTTAAAATGTAAATTTTTTCTCAAATTTTAATTACATATTTTAATCGCAAGATTATCATTACATCTACTATTTATAATTAATAAAAAAAATTCTATAATTAAATTTAATACATACTTTTTAATGCAATAGATGAAAAAATGTTTTTTAGATTGTATGGTGGCTATTACAACTGTTATATTTTCATTCTTCGTAAATGATTAATTTCTGGTGAAAATTATTTAAATTTATTTATCTTGTTATTGAATTTTTTATAAAAACAAACCATAAATTTATATTCAACATTTTTTGCTTTTACTGAAGATAGTTTTTGCACTTTTTCCTATTTGTATATTAAATTAGTTGTAAAAAGTTAAAGTTAATTGTTTCTTCAATGTAATTTACAATGCTTAAATCATTGTCATAGGTATATTTTAGTTCTATATTTTATTAACAATTGTATTATAGTTATATACATTGCGTCGATATTTTGCGAAAATTAAATTGTTTAAAATTGAAGTTGAAATTCATACTTGCTCGCTTTAATGAATTTTTAAAATAAAAAATGGCCAGGGGCTGAATCAAATGTGTATTGCCTTGATATTATATGTATCATATATGTAAACTTACGAAGTTGTTAAAAACATGAATTGATAGTCGTTAAGGAAAATGTGCCTGTATAATTTTTTTCATTTACAATCTTTACAAATTAAAAATTTGTGCTTCATTTAACGGCTATTGATTCAATTGTAAAATTCTAATTAAATACCTTTGTTATTTATGTGTTAAAAAATAAAGTAAGGTGAATGTGTTTGCTTTGTAAGATATTGTGAATTGAAGGCATCACTACTCATGTGAAAACCCTAAAGAAATTGAAGACTTCATTAGTCCTTTTACTCGTAATTAAAATTGAAAATGAAATTTTATATTAAATAAAAAAATGCGTTCAAAATGCACAATAATATCTTCAATAAAAACCATCATCAATCAAAAAATGTGATTTTTACATAGAGATTGAAAAGAATTCACGAATTGTGCTGCGTTCAATCACTACTTATATATATTTCATTGCTTAGTAACGTGTTATATTATACATCAATCATGCCGAGAGTGAGAAAGAATCCCAAATGATTGAGACAGCCATTTTTTTAAAGGCCCAATCGACTCTTAAATATAATAATAAATATTAGGCATTCCAGATTCCAAGAAGTCCATCAATCACATTATAATAATTAATATTACTAAAAGAAAGAAAAATTGTATATACAGCTGATTAATATCGTTCAGAATAAATGAAATTAAACAATAATGATATAAACATTAAATAATTCTTTATATACTTTAAATGTATATGTATATTTGTACAAATAGTTTATAAAGCCTTGTAACAAAAATACGCTTCGAGTCTTAACATCTAAAAGTTTCTCTCTTCGTCAAATCTCTCTGACCAAAAGATTAATATTTATAATACAACATGGAACATCAACTTTGATTACAAAAACATAGGACCTTACAGATAGTCGAAATTAAAACTAAAAGTGGCAAGATTTTTATAATACTTCAACATAATGTGTATCATTAGTAAAAAAAATATTAAATGAAAATTCATTTGTACATTTCAACAAGGCACAATAAACATAATTGAAATAAAATAAAAATAAAATTACATAATAAATGCATTCAATTTGGACATTCGAAATAACAATTGTATTTGTAATACAAAAAAAAAAATAAAAAAATTGGCATAACTTTACTTTTGCAGTTCACAATATCATAACAAGTAGATTGTAAATATAAATTTTTCGGAATAACGTAAAATTGATTGAATCAATTCGCATCGCTTACCATGTCATAAGAACATTTTCTCATCATCAATATTCGTTAATCACAATGACAGATTTATTTTAAAAAGATTAGATTTCCAATTTATTTAGCGCTTTGTGGTCTTCTTGCTTTTATTCTAGCTTGTAATGTTAAAAGAAGACCTGCAAGAACATCGTGGTTCGGTAATTTCTTAGCGAATAATAATCGCTTTACCGAATCATCGTAGGTAAGAAGTGCTACCATATTTTGAAGTAAAAATCCTTGACAGTATTCCAATAACTGTACTGCATTGTAAACCTAAAATAATATTTTAATGGAATTAAATGATTAATAGTTATTTATTATATAAATATTTTATAGATCTATGCTTTTTCACATCATTTAACAGTACAATTTTAACAAGACGTAGAAACGTGATGTAAAAACATTTGTTAAAACATTTGCTATTTTGAACAATAAGAAATAAAGCTCTAACAACTACCAATTTTTAATTTAATTAAACTGAAACTATCCGTTGAACGATTAGAATCCTTATTTTCTACTGTATATATAAATGAGAGATTTATTTAATATTAGAGGACAATCTGCAAAACCGCGTAGATTAAAAATAAGGAATCATTACCTTAGCATGAATGTACATAGATACAACGTTATCGAGATCAACCATTGTTGAGCACTGTGCTTCGCAAAATCGTAAAAGGCCATCTAACTGGAAGAAATTCGCCGCTGCCATTAATTCTAATACATCACTTTGATTAACTTCTAACGTAGCACATCCTCCATGGTATAAAAATTCCATAACAAACTGTAAATTGATGAATTAATTTAGAGTGAAAACAAATTATTATAAATAAAAACAAGATCTTACCTGAAAAATATGATAACGAATATCATTTATTTGTACAATCGGTGGATTGCCTTCGCACAATTTTGAACTCAACATATTCCTAAATCTAGGCGATGAAGTTACAAGTACGATTTTATGGCCATAGAAGACTCTACCTTCCACTCTGAATTGCACGTCGCTTAATTCCGGATTGTTTACAAATTTCGGATCTATTCTAGAACCACTTGAGAGAGTTGTATCTCTAATGGGTTTTATTGGCTCCCAACCATAACATGTGCAAAATATGTCTGCCAACAATAGCGTAGTTCCCTCTTTCTGTATGCAACGAAAATGTCATTATTGATATTTGAAGTTTGATATTTGAATTGATCACTAATGTCCCTTACCTTGCTATATCGGAAAATATTGAACAAGAGGGGGAGGCATTCCTGGACAAATTGTGGAGAATAGTCATCGGGACAGACTTGAAGAAAGTCCTGCAGAAGTTGATCAATAACAGAATCTATTCGCATCTCGTGGGCAGTTGACAAACTGTGCATCCAACAATGCAACGTCCACGAAACCTTTAATCCCCGGAGTTCCATCGTTATATCTGTGTAATCATTACTCATCATTATGCATATATTTATTTCTGACGAAATAGCATTAAATACACTCTTTATAGACGTACCTAAATGATTACTTTCGGCGCTATGATACATCGCCTCCTGAAGAGCTTTATTTTGAACTTTGCTAAAAACAGGCTCATTTCCATCTCTTGGATTTCCTCGACTATCCATGCCATGCTGCTGAACCGTACCCGAGTTACCTTCGGCAAGTATCTCTTCGAGTGACAGAACCTCCTTCTCGCCGCGTCTGGCGGAAAAGTTGAGCGGATGCGACAGCAGCTGATGCAAACATCCCCTTTGCCCGTGTGCCGTCGCAACCGATATTGCACTGGAAATTGAGGAGAAAATTAGGACAAGGTAAATATGCATTAAACGAAGACACCAGTCAGTAAAATACCTGTAGCAGCCGCGTTGCGCGGAACCCGAATAACAAAACGTATCTTTGACCAACGTCGAGAGAAACGGTTGAGCGCCGTGGGCCAAAAGCAGCGCTACCATTTCATTGTTGCCCGAAGCAGTTGCCGCCTGCAGTGGTGTTATCGTAGACTTGTCCTCGCTGAGTTTCGCGCCGCCCTCGACCGCCGCGCCGCGCTCCAACAGTATCCTGGCGATGTTGCAGTGACCGATTACCGCCGTGTACGTCAATGCCGTCCAATGCTGAGTTTCCGCGTAGAAGCCCTGATGATGAAAATAATTAAAAAGTCAAAAATTAACGCAACAATTAATATACTTGATCTGTAAGAAGCAATAGATTAATATTATTACCATAGGACTGGTTTGTGGCTGATAATTGTTGTTCTGATTCGGACTACCGGTCAGCGAGTTCGACGACGTGCTGAGGTTGATACTCTTGTTCGGCATATGCGCGGGCGACTGGCAGTTTAAGCTCCTCGAGTTCGGCCCGCCAGAGGTAATCGAGACCCTCGTAGGCGTCCCGGCAACCTGGCTTGCCGTCGGCACTGGAGTTTCCACGTTGAGATCTGCCCCAGCATCAATGAGTGCCAGCACTGCAGCCTCTTCCCCGTTGATACACGCCAGCATGAGCGCGGTCAAGCCATTATCATTGACCGTATCGATCTTCGTAGTCGGCAGGAGTGGCATAGCCTGGGATATCAGCTCCGCACGGCCGCTAGTCAACAATTTGAACGCCATCTCCAGTGTAAATCGACGCACGTACTCCGAGTCCTCGACCCTCTTCGAACTAATCGTCACCTCGTCAGAGCTAAACGAAATCCACCACAAAGAAACGTAACTATATTAGCTAAGAAGAAGAGTGTGATAACAGTCTATTTCTTCCTTATGTTTACGTTGGGTAAGCGTACCAAATTGGCCTAACGGGGCAGTCGACGCCGGGTAGGAGTAGCCTCGCTGCCTGGCCCACGTCATCGTGATCGACGAGGTGAGCGTGACGATGCTCCGCGTGGGCGGCCGCCACGCGCAGCCACTCGACCAGCGGCGGCAGCACGACGTACGCCCGCTCGTACGCCAGTTCCTGGATCGCTGGCCCTCGCTCGCCGTGCTCCAACTGCAACGCACACACCTTACCTTTATACCACCAGCTGCCCGTCTTACACGACAATCACGCCTAACTGTATATTCATAAACATCACCTGTATATACACCCGTCGTTACGTCTATTCTCGGCTACGTTATGTACGTTTTACCGCTCGCGCGCGTGGATCGTAAACCGATCATTTTTGTCACGGCTCGCTCACGACCCGTGTGGTAATTTAGCAGAGAGGGGCTCGCGAACAATATTTCCCGAACTGTCGAGAAATGTTTTCTCTACTTACTATATATACATCGACCGATGAATCTCCAGAGAAAGAGAAATATAAATGACTGGTAAAATGCGATTAGACAGATCGTTTAGCCTCTATAATAACCGTGCTCAAAGAAAATACCAGCGGGTGTAAAAGGTGTACATAAGAATTTCGCAGAGTCATACTGGATCGCAGTAGATTAAAATAACTCGTGCCGCGAGTCGTGTACATAGGTATAATTACATAGACGCGTAAGAGCGACATCTTACCTGCGAGCAGCGCATGTAGTAGAATAGAGCGTTGAGGGCTTTACTCGTGAGCGGCAGCGGACACCTGCCCGACTGCGCGACTTTCGTTATCAGCTCGAGGAGCTCCTGCATCGAGCCCACGCAGGTCGTCAGCAGCGACGGCTCCAGGTTCGGGTTCTGCACGTCCTTGCCGCTACGCGAGGACGTCGATGAGCTCAGCGAGCTCACGCTCGCCCATCGTGGCATCGCCAGAGCTCCTGTATACATCAATTGGTCCCATTATATTTCTTGCTTAATACACACTATACCGCAGTTATATACAATAATGTACGCTTTACCAGAGGCGAGTCTGCCAGCGTTGAGGTGAGCGTACGGCTGGAGGAGGCCCCAGAGGTCGCCGTTGTTGGCGATGGCGTGCTCGAGCATCGTCGCCGTAAGGGTCGTGTGGGGCTCGCTCGGCACACACTGCAGCAGTATCTCCTCGAGAAGGTTCTCGATGCCAGCGGCGAGGTAGACGGCAGCGTACTCGTGTATCATGCGCCCGAGTCGCACATCAGCCATCCAGCGGAGGAAACGGCCCACGGGGAGTTGCAGGCCGGAACGCGAGGCCTTGGATTGCTTCAGCTGGTCGCCTGATACCGCGAACATTGCCGCCGCTCGTAGGCATGCCTGAAAGTGTATGTTTCGTTTTACTAGTCAAATTAACACTACTATCGAAATGCGTGTACTATTTTGGTAGTAAGAGAGGGTTCAGAATTCTGCTGAACTTTGAGATATGTTTCCAAAGTTAGGCCAATTCCACGTTTGGGGTCTATTTCCAACGAGTTTATTAAAAACAGCACTAAAAATGTCCACCACTCAACTTATTCAAAGTGCAAAAGGCTGTAGCCTTCTCCATTTTTGTCACCCATAAAGAACACGTCACACAATTCAGCACCTAACTCTGATATCTCATTATTTCATATATTTATACATAGTAGAGAGCAACTACCTTGGTACAGGAATCAGCGAGAGCCGGACACAAGACAATCTTGAACGCGCTATAGACCTCGTGCTTGCTACACAGTCCAAGAGGCTTGGCTAGCCTCTGCGTCTCGCGGGCTATCCTCACCAACGCGCGCTGCAGCAGGTACGAGAGCCTCGGTATCGTCTCCATTGTCACCTGGTCCATGTGATCGCGCGTACGTCCATTCTGGAGCACTCGCAGCACGTCGTGATGCGTCCAGGGTAGCTGCTGTAGCTCCACGAGTCGGTTGTGCGAGTCCACCCATACGAACTCATCGGCGCTCGTCACGTTCGTGTTGATTGTCTCGAGGCTTGAGTGGCGCATCAGCCGGCGCACTGCGGGCTCGGAACTTTCAGAGCCGCTCAGCGACGAGTACGTTGACGTCGATGTGTGCGAGCGCATCGTCAGCTGCTGGATCGCAAGCTTGATGTCTTCGAGGCCTGAGCCCGACCATGCTACCTGCAACTGATGTTGTTTTTTTATTCCTCTTTCTCCGATCCTCTATTGAGGTCTTCAAAAAAATAGTGCATTTTTCTGCATACGTGTTATACCTTATATATAAATTATATGGAAGTTTTCTGATAGTGTTAATAATTTATCAATTATTCTATTCTAAATAATTAATCGAAATATTTATTTTCTTATTCTAAATTATTAATCTAAATAATTAATTCTGAAAATATAGAGCTATTCACTGAGTCGACTATATCAAATAAAAGCAGAAAAAAAACTCCCAAACTGTAACTGTTGTATTAAGGAACAACAACATTAAAAAAAAATGTGCGAAAATTTCGACCTTTGTACTGTTTTCCGCTAAAAATGTTTTATTTTTACCTTGACTTGATACTTGACTTACCTATTACAATATCTATTATGTTTTAGTTAATATTTTTAATGGTATCAGTTAAATTATTATATCTTTACATTTATGATGATCAAATATCTTATTAGTAAATGTAGTTTGCAAACCCCAACCAAGTAGATAAATATCTTAACTATGAAGATTCCCTTCTCTCAGTGCACTGAATGGAAAAATCATCAACTATTCCTATAATTATTTATTATAGTTTTAACATTAAAAACTAACTTTTTGTAGGGATTGAATAGCCATAACACTATATAATTTCATGAAAAAAGTTATGTTCATTTGTTCTAAAAACATGCCGATTTTGTAAAGTGTTTTTGGACTCACTCGATATCAAACTCCGAAATCGTATTTAATAGGGCCAACAGAAAAATCATCAATATTATTATTCCAATTAGTTTAGAACGATTACCATAGGTCTTTTAATATAAGGCTTTCAGGCAAATTAGAACCATTTTCCGTTAAATTTGGGGTTTAATAATTAAAAAATTTTGAAATTTAATGATTTTTTACTTACGTTGAACCCGTTTCGAAAATGCATTCATTGGAATGGACATACTGACGAAATGAAAATACAATCGTAATTTATCATTTGGAACTTTTTGGAATATCGGTTTATGTACGAAATAGGTAGGCACGATTTCAACCGATGGAGGCTAGAAATTATCATAGGGAATACAGTAGTATAAAAAATGGTTACATTCAAGTGAAACGTGAAACCCCATATCGTTACCGACGATAGTATAGATACCTGCTAATTTTCTCATTCAATGGAATTTTAAGAGAAAAAAACTCTGACACCTTGTAGTTCTTTACTGAATTTATAGCGTGTCGAAAAGATATTTTCTCGAAATTTGAAACTAAATGAAAAAATCGGATCCCTGCAATGGTCGATAAAACTTGATTCAAATTATATTTTTCAATTAAAAATAAAAATAATAATATATAATACAACTACAAATCGTCAAAGTATCATTCTCCTACGATATGATGGCAGAATTCCGTATAGAATTGTCATAGACGTACCTTGGCGGGAGTGGCCCTATGCCGGTTCCGGCTCTGGCCGGACCTGTTGCGCCCGTTGCGCTGGGTGACGGAAGCCGAGAGTCTGTCGTCTTCTGGCACGCTGTTGAGCGGCTGCGGACTGTGGGCACGATGGTGCCGATGGGGCGGCGAGCTGCTGCTCGTGTGCCCTCCTGTGTCGGACATACTCGCGTGCCCGGACGAGCGATTCTCGTCCGACGAGCTGTTGCCCGTGCATTCCGGCCTCCGCTGCAACCGCAAATTCATACCTTGTACGCGCGGTATATACAGATTGTCGGGACCATATGTGTGTCGTTGTGGTAGAGACTTTTAGCTAAGCTATTGGACTTTTTTTTTGTGAAACTGATGAATTTGGATAATAGTGTTATGCGGATACCTGACGAAAATTGCTTTTAAGATATGTTAAGCGAGGCGTGAGGGAATTTGGAAAAATGATCAGGATGATATACCCGTTAATATATGACTCACAAGAGCTGAGATGAAGTTACTTGGGTTATTCATGGACAGAAAGTTCTGTGACCATTATACAAACGTTTTTTTTTCAGATAATATCAGAGAAACGTGTTTGGAGGTATCCGAGAATCAAAATACTCCATTGTGTTGTTGTGAGTCGTGCTAGAATTCACGCGCTTGTAGGTGTATACATACGTGCGCATGCATGCATTTACATTACCGAAATTATAACGAAACGAGTTTCATTCTACCAAATTACTTTTCCTCTTCTTTAACCTACATGTACCTACTTTCTTCAGTCATTAATAAAAACCTTTAATTGAAAAGATTTATTTGAGGAGGAAAGCGCGCTTTTGTTCGTTGAAAACGATAGTTTTATATTCCCAAACCCCAAATACTGCATCGATAAAAAAAAACTAAAGAAAAAAAAAAAAAGTTTCTTCAAACACATAGTAATTATAGTTTAATACTAAAAGTGGCATACCTGAAGGGCACGAAGCTCGTGGAGGCTGAGATGATGATGCTGTGAATGATGAGGATGATGAGCGGTGGGCGTCGTCGGCGTCGGCGTCGGCCCGACGCTGTCCGTGTCCCGCTCCGCTACCATGTGAACCGCGTTCGCTTTCGGCGAGCCATTCGTCACCTCCTTTGTATACGGAGGGCAGTACAGCTCGCGGTTGCCACCGTTAGGCCTTTAATTATAATATTAAAACAAAATTTAACCTTTTTTTTCCATCCCATTTGACATTGGTGTTAATTATAATTTAAACGTAAACTATTTAAACAGGAAAATTTTTTTGTAAATAAGGGACAGACTCATATTCTTATGAAAATTATTGCAATATGTATATAGTAAAAGCTATTTTACTATAATATATTGTAGTAATTTTTCTACAAAACTATTCTCCGTGCAAAAATGATAAGATATTATTAGAGAGGAATACATCACGTAACGAATACTCTCAATAGTATTGAGTATGGCGAAGAAAAAAAATGTTAGCCGACCTTTACGTAAATTACGCAAACGCGAAAGTCAATACTCAGCGGGTGGCTGCTGCGTTCTATACTCTCGCTGAAATTGCGCAAAAGTGTAATTCACAGCCGGACTTGACCACAAGCCCTGCAGTTTCGTACAACTATCTATTATAGATATCAGTCAGCCGACTTTATACTCTACTTTGCATTGCCCCGCGCGAGTCAGACAGCGACGTCACTAGCTGAAACCATGATCAACACTTGACACATGGTCAATCCACGATAGGTACGTAAAATATATTTTTTTATAGCATTTTCTTAGAACGATCGCGCAGCCGGTCCTCTAAAGGTTATAACGTTAATCTCGCGAGCGCCTGAGATGAAAGAAATTTCCATGCGTAGATGCGCGTACGACGGCTGCCAATAAAAAACCGCTTTTGGCGAGCAGTATATATCTCTCTGAGTAAAAAAATTACCCTCTCAGCCGCCACTGCTGTACGAAGCTCCAGTCAGCCTTGAATCCTGTGGTATCGCCGGGCAGTGACCAGTAGTCCTCTAATTTGCTCTCATCCTCCTCGATCTTGAGAACGTCCTCCCTACACGGCTTGACACTGATGATAATCTCAGCGTTGCCGTCCGCCTCCTCCCCTACCTTAGACTCTTCGACCTTTAGCACCGTCTTGCAATCCTCATCTGGCCCCAGCACTACTCCTCCGACTTCTATAACCGCCTTGTTCCTCTCGAGCTCAGCCTCGTGCTCCTTTTCTCTACGCGTTGTGTCTCCAAAGTATATAACAGTCTTATGCTGTTGTTGGTGCTCCTCCTGTTTACGCGGAGGCTCGGGTAAGGTAGCGCACCGCTCGTAGTCGGACTCGAGGTCGGAGGCCGCTTCTTCCTGCCACTCGCGCGTTGGGGTGCGGCTGACGAACGGCATAGCCCGGCGCAGGATGAAGTTGCCGGTTAGGGCGGGGCTACCGGCGTTGGCCATCGGTAGGGACGGCTCCGAGCCGGATTGCTTCAGCTCCAGGCAGAGGATGCACCGGCAGTCCCGGCGATCATTGCACTTGGTAGCGCGGGCGAAGAGGCTCTTGGCGCGCATATCCTACTGATGTCGGATCCGAGCGCGCGACATTATTCTTGGGGAAAACTCTCTCTGGAGGAGAACACGCCGATTCTGTGCTCGAGATAGCGCGTTAAAAACTATATACTTCCTCGTTGAGCGGCCCGCGCAGGATCTTGCATACGCTTAAATAATTCAAGCGCACTTCCGTAAGTTAAGACACTGCTCCGATACACAGACACTCACTCGCGCACTATATTCACCCGCACCTCATCACAGTCAACTAAATAAAGAAATATGAAAACTCGAGTATAGGCACACACTAAAGTGAGCGATGCGGCCGGCTTGCGCTCGTTTCGTTCACTGCTGCAGCTTGGAAGCCGGCGCAGGCTTGCACTCGCGCGTTATGTTATTTTCTCTCTCTCTCTCTCTTTCTCTCCGTTCTGCGCGCCCGCACTTCTGTCGCGAGTGCACGCACGTGACTGTGGGCCCGCGGTTTCCTGCCGCGGTGCGCCGGAGGTGAAAACGCCCGTGGATACGTACGCGTGTGTATAAACGCACTTCCTCCGGAATATAGCGGGGGTAGGAGGAGAGAGAGAGAGAAAGAAGCGCTCGCTGCTCCTCTTTTTGCCCCGCCAATCCTCACCTTTACTTTCGGTGTCTATATGGCTGCGCGAGTTCTCACTGTTGCTGGCTTTCATTCAATCGCTCACGTTCACTTGGGAGATTCGTGGGTGCTATGTGGTATAATTCTTGTTTCCGTACGGTGGGTAGAGGAGTGGCTCGGGCACATATGCAATGGTATTGATCATTGCTGGTGCAAGTGTACTTTTGTTTATTGATGAAGCGATGACTGATTTCTAATTCATTGTTAGTTTATTGACGTAACGCTCATTATGTTTGTATAAGAATAATATTGTTTTGTATAATATATAGAGATGAACGGCGGCGAAACAATCTGACCCGCTTAATTAATGCTAATACCTTATTCATTTGCATAATCCTTATATGTAACTTTCTCAAATGTTCGTCGCTGCCGATCACCGGCGTTTCGTCTTCCGCTATTTGTATGTATACGTTTTTAATTTACTATATATGTACTCTCGAAAATCTCCATTTTTTCTTTTTGCTCTCATGCATTGCGAGCAAACGTAAAAATGAAGTAAGCAATTACACACACACACACGCACTATTATTTTGCATAAATTACGCGCCGCAAGCGGCACCGATTCTTATCGACGCGCAATTTCACTTTCGTTATCGTTATTAACGACTATATACTCGTGCGTCGTTACAATTTATTTTCATATACGCGCACGCGCATGTATACGTATAAATAATGTTCAACTTCAAGGCCACTCGAAATGTAATACCGCGCGGCATATTTGCATACTCGAATTTCTCGAATGACCGAGATATTTAAAAAAGAAAAAAGAGACGTACACGATGTCGAACAATATACAATTTCTTTTCATTAAACAATCGGCTATATATATGCGATTGGCTTGCAGGATGGCAGACATATCCTGCGTGCGGCCAGCCTGCATTGTGCCACAGCTGTCTTCCGTGACGAGCAACACGGCCGTATATACCATTGTACTTATTAGTTCATTATTATTGTCTCCTTTTATTATTTCGGCCTTTATGCGCACGGCCCGTTTACAGGTCATTATACACTCTGCTAACCCTGCGAGCGAGCCTCTTCCTTGCTGCACCCACATATAACCGGCTACTGCCTCTATATGCAATTGCAAACGTTCATCCTGTCGCCATTAAAGAGTGAGCTATATATAGTATGAAAACATATACTGTCTCGATGCAACAAATGACACTATATATATTTTTAAATTTCCTGCGACAGAGAGAGTGTATATAGTATAGTGCAATTGGATATCTGCGCCGCCGCGAGGCACATACACTCGCGATATAATATATATATGTACATGTTCCTCCTGCGCGGGTTCAAGGCCCCCGCGTAGTGTATTGTTCGTGCTCAGACGGCGGAGCTCCGTGGCTTACTACAAGCGTCAAGGGCGACAAATCCGTCCGAAATCTCGCTATATTCATTCTTAAATATATATGTGTATTGTATATCCGATTCCCGTCGTTCTTTCTTTCATTCGTCAAGGAAGCGGCGATGTGAATGAAATATCGTTGTATTATATGATGAAACCGCGCAACTTTTGGATTCTTTCCCTGGGGAGACAGAGCGAGAGAGAGAGACATCAGCCGCTAATCACGTCAAAATAGTTTGTTCACTTTTCCACCGGCTAATTATTGCACACACGTGTGCGTTGGTTCTTATTAAACGTATAAATCCTCTAATTGCGACCTTCTCGATATAAAACATTAGCCTCGCGAGAGCTCACAATGGCCACATTGTCAAGGTGTGAGTTTGTACAGTGGAAAAGCCTATACAGTGACGCGCGAGTGTGTGTATGTATAAACAGACGTGAAATAGAAATTGGCCTGTTGATTTCGTGTGAAAAAGAGAGCGCGAGTGCACAAGCGGCGCGAGACTCTCGATGGCTTTTAATTAGCCTGAAAGTCGCGGCGGCCAGATGCTGCTGTTCGTATGGAAAGGAAAATACGTATATAGAAGAGAGAGGGGGAGGGCTTTTGATATTATGGGAACGGGGTGATCGAGATAATGCGCGTGGGACCAATTGCACCCGCGGCGAAAACCTCTCTCTCCAGCTAGCCCGCCGCCGCCGCGCGATTTAGGCTAATAGCCGCATCACGTATATATATTCGCTCAACTTCTGTTATATGTATCTTTCTTTCTACTCCCTTTCTATGTTTTACCGCATTAATTGTGCAATAAATTTCTTATGGCCCGCTAAACTGTGCCATCCCATATATATGTGTGTATCGGGGAGAGACTTTATACGACTCGTTTGCACTCAATGAAAGGAAAAAATAAGAAATGAGAAAGAATGAGCTTTTGTTGTTCTTTTTTTTTACATTGCGAGTGGAAAGTGTAAAGGTTGACGTGGGAATCTCGAATTTTCTGATTAATTAGAAACGAAGTGAAAACTGTTTTACTGTATATATAGTATAGCGTTTCGTATAAACTTTCGATAGATATATAGAGATTGTTTGTATAAGTATAATAAGAGATGAAAAAGACAGAAGTAGCGAAAATTTTTCCAATTCACGTATATAAGAGTGCGATGCACTAGTTTTATGCCGGAGAGTCTGTAGGTCAGGGGCGAGCACGAGAAAGAAACGCGACTTTATTATAATTGCCCTGTGCGCGCGCGCGCGCGCGCCTCGTTTCCGCTTGCATTTTCAACGAGAGCATGCACTTTCCGTCCGCTTCCTTCCCTAACTCGACTTCTATACCTGCCGCTACTGCGTGCGTATATAAGTAACTTTCATTTTCTCCCTCCTATAACGGTATGTTATCCTTTCTTATTTTTCTTCAAAACATAATGCAAATTTCTTTTCATATATACGAAATTTCATATACGAGACAGCGCGTACAATGTTTAATAAACGTTCGTTCCTTTGACATAGTTGTCCTACTATAAGAGTTATAAACTGAATTATAATGCCAAATTGAGTTGTTATACATAAACAAGTAAAAACAATGGTATATGGTAAACACAACTTTCGCTTTTTAAAAAGTGATTGTAAGGTATATATGGTAATATGCTTTAATTCCTCTCATGCCGAAATCCTCAACCAAAAATCTTACTTATTACATACGGTAAATATCATGAGATTCACTTTTATTGCGGGCGTGTTTAAAGATAAAGAAAACGCCCTCGAGAGGATAAATCCAAAGTTAAAAATAAAGTCGAGGAGGTATGCGCAAAGTGTTTATTAAAATGAATTTACGGCAAGAATACGTTACTCAAGGAAGGGCCGCAGCGAGCTGTGTGTGTGTGTGCACATGCTTATAACCATAGATCTCGTATATACACACAAGGGTTCTGAGCACACGAATTTCAGGTTGACCCGCGATCGTTATCAGACAGAAAGGAGCCGCAATAATAAACGACACACACACACACACACAGGCAGCGTATACTCGCGGCGATTATGATCTTGCTGGGGCGTAAGTTGTCGTCTCTCTCTTATTCAGCTCGAACGCTGAGATAACGCTTGCGGCACCAGCTGGTCTTTGTGCTCTCTGTAACTTTTACGCGTCGATGCTTATACAGATCAGAGCGAAGAGCCAGATGGATGGGGTATGACAGGTAATTGAGAGAT
>JAPYZO010002433.1:0-15411 GCA_030522905.1 Torymus flavipes | reverse complement strand
ATGCAACGACGTAAAAATAAATATCCGCGCATCTCTGCGAGTATATAGCTCACTTCGCTCACGCTCGGTGCGCGCGAAGAATAAGACATTATAGCCGGGCGAAATTTTGCCGCGCGTTTCGAGCTTATTTTTCATGATTACAAAACGCTGTTTTACTCGCTATCTGCATCAGCGAGTTATTTTGGCTGCATTTCGCGGTGACAATACGCCGCAAAGTAACTGTAATGCGGCTTGGCGCGAATGAGAGAAAAAAACGCCATCATTCTAAGCAAAACACATTTGCGCCCCTCTGACAGCCCGTATTTGTTTACACGATGCTAATGCTACCCCCGCGGCGGTCGCGATGTGCGCGCACCCGCCGGTGTAATTCTTCCGCGGGATAAGTAAGATATTTTTCAACGAGAGAGAGAGAGAGAGAGAGAGAGAGGGAGCGGAAATTTAGAAAAATGACAGCTTATAAAGTGAAATGGGGTCGTGGGTTGTTATACCTGCAGCGGTGTTTGTATGAAAAATATACGGTTATGCGCGGTTCAGCGGGTTTATTATGCTGGAAACTTGGCAAGGTTCGAAATGGATTCGTTAATCTGTAATAATAATTACTCATGTAATATAATTATTATATTTACTATTAATTCGCACGTTGTTTGTATGTCAATGCAAAATAGTTGCTGATAATATATAATCATTCCAAATAACCCGAATTTATCGATACGCGGAATTGATAATTAATGCTGTAATGTAGCATTCATCCATCACCGCGCATTCACAATTCAATCGTGTAACTGCGCACTCCTCTTTCATACCTCGTTCCAATTTTGTTCTCTCCTCCAGCATCATACTCTCGACATCGCTCGTAATTTACAAACGCGATACTCCCATTGTTTCACAGCAGCATCAACACTCCCCTCCCTCCTCTCCGATGACACAATTTCCTAAGAAAGCAGAAAATTCATGCCCGCGCGCATGCGCACATCAGCCGGCCGTGAAAGATGAGCCGAGGCTTCGCTCAATTATGAGTTGGCGAAGGGAAAAGTTGACGGGAGAGAACAGGGCGTCGTGTCTCCCTCGGGGGTAGGATAGACCGAGCGCGAAATTGACGCGAATTTTCGATCGCCCCGACGCGACTAACGACTCTTAACAAGTCTGATTATGTTCCGTAGCCGCAATTTCGTGATGATGCCGTCGAGTTTTTCTCGTCGAGGAAGTTGTTGTTCCCTTATTTTGTTTCTTCCTTGCTTTTTTTTGTAGCGAATGTGAGGGGAAGTCATACGTCGGACTGGTCTAATTTTCGCGTGCGTGCAGTGTGGAGGATTCAGGAACTGCGTCGTTCGAGATGATAGTGATTGCCATGCGTGTAAGATGTAATGGCGTTCTAGAAGCAAGAAGATGCAATTACTATTTGCCGCGGCGATATTAAATTTGTGCTCCTTTCAGGGCTCTCTGAATTCGTGGTACATAAATTACTGGTATGATGAGAATTTTGTTTTTCGATGGAGAAATGTTTCATTTATGTTTTGACCTAATTAATACAATATATATTCGAGATGAAAATTTTCTCATTAACGTTGAATTATTGTATAATGAAATGAACATTATGTTCAATTTTGTAGAAATCTTGCGTGTCATTGGTAATTGAATGTTGACATATTTACGTTACGGGATAATTAATTAAACTTAAATATAATTATATATTTTTATAACAAAAATATCAAATTCATTTACAACAAATGAGTATTTTGTATCAAAAGAATCGTTTATTTATCAATCAGAGAATTCACGATAAAATGATTTTGGAAAAATGTAACGGGGAAGGTTTGTATATTATCTCGAAATCTAATAAAGCCGAGCCTCAAAGCGTAGCTAAGAAATCACGATACTGCTTTCTCTGTGCGGCAACGATTATAGCGTTAAAACCGCGTATTCGCTATTGTTACAGAAAGCTCTCTCTCTCTCTTTCTCTCTCTCTCTCTCTCTCTCTCTCTCTCTCTCTCTCTCTCTCTCTCTCCCTCTCTCTCTCTCTCTCTCTCCCGTAGTATAAATATTTACATAAATATCTAAATATAGTATCAAAGAACTTTGTTAGTTCATTGCATGATTTTCTGTTATTTTAAACCACATCTTCTTTTTTAACAAATGCAATTGAAAGCAAACAAAACTTTTAAAAGCTTGATAGACATAACATTTAAGCTTTCACATAACCGGATTTATTTATTTAAAAAAATTTACTCAAATGGATTACTTTCCGAGAAGTAGTGATTCGGAAAAAAACTTCGCAGAAAATTTAACTTCATAAAAAATACCTCGAAAAATTGTGAATATCAATATCGATACCCAATGAACTTATCCTAGGGATGAACAAATACTACCTTTTCAAAAAATATTTACACGATTTGATACATTTATCGTTGGAAAGTGAAACATAAAGTTTTTACAAATTGTAGAGAATATTATATTCTCCTTCAAGTGCGATAATAATATAATAAGCTTTAAATTAAAAAAAAAAAGAAAAAAGGAAAATTTGAATAATTAAAATATCATAATGAAATAAATAATATAATCAAATTTAACAAAAGAAATATCCTTTCCCGAATTAGAAAACACCTTTGACGTATTTTCTTGAAAAAAAAATTTTCTCGCTACCGCAAAGCTTCCTATAGACAGTACGAAAAATGAAAATAATTCATGATACTTCCATATGCTACTATACTAACTTCTAATATACATAGAACTTCTGAATTTAATTGGACAAAAAAGAAAAAACGATCCAAATGCTGAAAGTTACAACATGCTCTCCCTTTCAACATTTCTTCAACGCCAGCCTTTATTCCTGCAAAAAAAGGGATTATTTCGCTATACCACGCCAATCCGCGAATTTGCGCGTACAAAAGCGCATACCGCAACCGTTCTCCTTTTAACGCGATCGCGCAATTTCGATATCAGCAATATATAACGACGCGGAAAATATAACGCAGCTAGGGGCGGCGCAATTGTCCGGGGCGAAAAACGCGGGAAAGCGATTTGCACTTCAAAGAAACGTCGCGGTCAATAACCTCCCGCGGCGTCACCGCCGCCGCTGCAGCGAAAAATTACGCGCGAGTGATATACAGACCCCGCGCGCGCTGAATAATTTATCGGTTATATTCATATTGTAAACTGCGGGGCGAGCGCGTGAGAGAGAGAGAGAGAGAGACGCGATCAATACGCGGTTAATTATTTAGCGAACGACTGCAGCGCGCCGAATGAATTCAATTGTTATTCTACATTGTTACAGAGGGCGAAGTGTGGGGGCTCGTGTAATCAATTCAGCATTGTAGTCGCGGCTGAATGTTAAAGGTCCAAGGTGTAAACACGCGGCGCGAGTTCGCCGACGGTAATTGTCATGTGTGATTATCATCGTTATATTAATGATCGGAGTGTACGGGAAGCGAACGCTGATTTTCGGGCATTTTTCGTACGCGAACTGTCGGGTGCAGTCGATCGTTTAATAATTTGGGTTCATTTCGTCATTTTCTATGCGGCTTTCATTTTGACTTTATTTAATTAGCAAGGGTTGAAGGATTTGTGGGAAAATGGAGATTTTATGGTATTGCGGTAGAAGATAATTGTTTGTGTTGGAAAATTTATCGTTTTATATTGGTATTTCGACCACAGATTGTCAAAAGTGAGATATTTATTAAACTTTTATAATTTTTACAGTTTCAGTGAGAAAAATGACCAAAGAGTTGTGTGAAAATTCATACAAATTAGGATGAAAAAACTTATGCTAATTTATTGTCACTTGGCTTGATCAAATTTAATTTAGTATGCATCCTAAAAATATAAAGTTTACGCAAAATTTGATCTGAAAGTTTTGCAGTCGTAAAATGTTATAAAATTTATGGAATTGTACTTTTTTATTTTTTATTATTCGTTGTATTTGGTTTCATAATAATTTAATTTCCAATACTTAATGGCTTTATAATATCAACTTGTTCATTAACAAATATTTTCGAAAAATAGTATATTATGCAACAAGAGATTAAAGTGGGCTGTGTGCTCCCTGCGTACCAAAATAAAGTACGATAGGGTATGTTAAAAATACTTTTTTTGCCGTCGAATAATAACACGAGCAAAGATAAAATAATTTATGTAAAAAAAGTATGTAAATATTCACCCTTTTACATTAATGTATATTCATTTCTTTATGCGAGTAAAATCATATTCAGAGTACATCATTATTTTAATAACTGGTCAAATTTCGTGAACACATTCAATAATTTTAGAGATATAAATTAAATGAAAAAGGTGACATGTTCATAAATAGTAAATGTATAATTTAAATGAAAAAAAAAGAAAATGTAGGTAAATCAAAGAGGCTTTTCAAACACATTATATAAAGTTAGAAAATATTATCTATTAAGAAACGAAAAAAATTAAAATTTGAGAATCAACTTTTGGTCATAAAACAAAAAAGATAACTCCAGTAGAAACAAGGATAAATTACACGAATTGAAATTACGTCCTAATATCGAAATTTCATCACATGTGCACCTACAAAAATCTACATCACATATTCCACAGCCTTCACCTACCATGGATTTTCAATAAAAGAAAGAAAATGCGTCGCGTTAAATAACGAATCTTCAGTAAGTACAGTAGCTCGGAATCCAAAAAACAAAAGGAACGCTCTTTCCTCCTTTCACCTCTCGTGCGACGCGATACTTTGCATAAAGAAATCGAATTCCCCGAGTCAGAATCTGATTAAACGAGGCGACGACGACGACGACGACGACTTCCAACCGTATCGCGCAATACTTCACCCGACCAATACGTTCCGCGTTCCCCTCTTCCGCTATATACCATCTTCTCCCTCTTTCTACTTCCTCTTCCGTAAAAAGCGCCGTACGGAAAAGATCAACATCGTCGTTATGTAAAGCGAGTCACGTATTACACTCGAGGAGAGAGATCCGCAAAAGCGATTCGTGCCGCCCGGCTAATTACGCGCGAGCCCACCGTAATTAGAGAGACAGTATGTGCCCCCCTCGTAAATTCGCCAGATAAACCGTCATATTCCATCTTTTGCCGATGTAACCCCTTTCTTTTTGCTGAAACAAAAAACCAAGTAAACGCTCGCGTTCTCGGGGTATTTTTACGCTATACGCGCGAAGTCGCTGAAATTCGCGGTTTATATCGGCGGCGCGAGTGATAAAGTGGAGGAAAGCGAAGGGTAGACGGAGAAGTTGGCGCGAGATGCTGCTGAGCGAGTGTAGTTGTTGAAGGAGGGATTTTAAGGTGAGGAACTATCACTGCGATTCTGCGTCGCGTGTCAGCTGTAGAGCCTTGGACAAGCGAGTTGCTGACAGTGTGGCGGAGAGAATTTATTTGTGGATTTGAGGCAAAAGTTTTATAATAGTCCCGAGGTATGAGGTAATTTGAAATTTGTCGTGTCGTGATAAATGCGTTTGGATTCTTTTTAGTCCTCGAAAAGGTGCAAAAGGATACTATTGACTCTGTAAAGTTGAATTTATTAAATTTGAATAGTAAAGTAAAATTTTTGAATTTTGATAGTAAAATAATAAGTTGATTATTTATTAGTGAATATTCACTTATTCTACGGTAAAGCATTTTTCACTCATGTTTAGTGGTTTTTTCACTAATTAAACTTTCGAGAGTAAGTAAAAATTTTATTTCACATATTAATATTATTAATTTTGTAAAACACTGTTACATGAACTACAATGACGCCGTAGACCTTTTGTTATCAGTTTTCAATCACACGCAAATAAGCTATAAAATAAATAAATCCTCGTCAACAAACTTAAACGACTGCAGATACGGAAATAGAGAGAAATACGATCCCGAAACTGCATCCCATAACTTTTCCGTCTTCCCACATAGAAATTACCTTTTCATTAAAATAATAAAAAACCTGATACCTATCAGTACGTAAAGAGCCCATTTGACCGACTAACCACTCCACGTTAAAATTAACATTCATTTCCAACAATGTCGCCCCAGACATTAACCGTCCAACCGCCACAACCCTGCGCGCACTCGCAAACAGGGGAAAATAAATTTGTAATTTCAATGAGACTTGATTGAAGGCAGCAAACGCGCACGCGCTTCGCGTGTAAACTCGCATTGTTTCGTTTCCTGGTATCTCCCTCTCAAACTGTATCCGCATGAATATTCCCAGTACATCTTAACCCTTTGCTCTCTTCGCCTCCTTTTTGCTTCCCTCGTTCTTGCCTTACCTTTCGCGAATGCGCTCGCTCCTCCGAGCTTTCCAGGTCGTGGATCACGGGAGAAAAAAGAGAATTCGAAATGCCGTAGTAAAGAGAGAGAGCGAGCGCGCTACAAAGGTAAATAGTACATGCTTTTTAATGGTCAAACGGAATTATGACGGTAAAAGAGTCTCGACACGTGTATGTGTGTGCACAAGCGTTGGCGTTTGGGGAATTCTCGTGTGCGGATGGGGTGAATTAGAGGAATTAAGTTTTTGTTCTTTCGCCGCCGGGACTCCGGGAAAGATACGTGTTTCATTACAGCTTTTTGTTCGAGTGGTATTATTCTTTTGTAACCGAGATGTTTTCATCTCGGTAAGAGATGCGGATAGAGCCATTGAAATTTTTCGCGCTTTGCCTGAATTATACGCGCGACGGTAAACGTATATAAGCACATTTTCAACGAACTGGCTGTGTGTTCATTTATCTGACATTTTTTTACGTAAAAAATATTTAATATATAACGTCGAAATGTAGAGAATTTATGCTCAATAATATATCAGGGAATTCATTTTCGAGAAATCGTCTTTACATCAATGTCGGTATGACTTTACATCAATCAGCATGATGAAAATGGATTGAATGATTAAACATACCTGATTGACGTCGATTCATAATTACAACTTCCGCGAATCGTTTTCCTATACAAAGGCAAATACCACGATGCTATTTCGAACCTCAAAAGGAAATCCCCCCCGGAGAAAAGAATATCCTACCGAACCTTTGCATACGAACAATAATAAAGCTATATTCCTATCCTTCCATTACCATATCACTCAACTCAATATCATATGCGAAATTCTTCAAAGTCCCGCGAAACCATATCCTAAAATTAAAGCTCCCGAATTCTGACGTCAGAACGCGAAATATCTGACGTCAGCACGTGTCTTTTCAAGTTACATGGGCCGGAAAAAAACGGAAACAGCTGGAATCAATCAAAATCTTCCGTCATCCATTAAACATCAATGCGAGAGTCCTCGATATCGGCGCGTGTGCGCACGCGCACTTCCTCTTTTGACCTTCCGTTTTCGCATTCCACGCGCAATTTTCCCCGGCCACGCGCGCGTCATTACGACAGTCCAATCGGACGCGAAAAAGCTGCCAAAAACTCTAATTTCGAGTATTTAATGCTATTATAAAAGGAATAAAACGAATAATGTTGCTCGAATCTCTATAGAACGATTAGTTGGATTATTACTCTCTGTATTTCTATATGTGAAATAGTACTAAAATATACTTTTGAAAACAATATTGATTAGTAGGTAAAATGTATCTGAGACAAAGACAAATTATGAAATTCAGAAAAATATATTCGTCAGAGAAAGTGACTGAAATGTTGCTAAAGAGAAGGGAGAAGTTTTCAAAAATAAGTAGAAAAGTCAATATTTCATCCAACATTCAGCAGTGAAAATTGAAAAGAGAAATATTTTAAATAGTTTCCTCTTTATTCACGGGTAAATTATTTAAATGTCAAAGTATCAATTCTTCATGCTCTAGCAAAAAAAAAAATTTGCTTAAAATTAGCAACATTAACTAGACGATTTTCCCCCTGGATATGTATAAACTCTTTAAAATTAAATTAGTGAATAAACCACTAATTATTAGTTGAAATTGCTCCACTCTAAAATTAAATTAAAAATAGCTAATATTCACTGATTCTCAGTGAAAATATACTATTTCATTAGTGAATATTCACTAATAGTACGCTGGATCAATTTTAACTAATAATTAGCGGTTTTTTCACTAATTCAACTCAAGAGAGTACGTATAAATGGTTGCTAATACGACAGATTGCAATTATCTACCGTTATGCGAAAGTTTTGTGCCCGTTACCCATAAAGTTGGTACAGATCTGAAGTATCTCGAGCCTCAGCTAAACGCTCTTAAAACTTTCGCATTATACGAAAGCGACCAAGACCACACCAATTTCAAGCTTAACGAACGCATTATTACCGACAAGCATAGACATCCCCACTCCTCGGAACAACAATTTATTCATCATACCATCGATGCCCATTTTCCCGATCGGCAAAAGCATCTCCCCCCATTACCTCTATATACGCATGCGCGCTCGCTCTCTACTCGTTAACGCGCAACTTCTACTATCCTCCTCCTCAGCGGAGGAACTCGGATAACCCGTTATCTCCTTTGCACTTTCTGCTTTCCATATTAGAGGCAGCTGAGCTGGTGGGCGGGTGGTGCGATGCTATCGGAAGGAAAAGCAGCAGCAGCAGCAGCAGCTCTCTTTCTGTCTCCGCTTTTACGCTAGCGCGCCGTAAAGGCGAGCCGGAATGAAATTCCGAGAGGTCGCCTTTGCCATGCGCTGTGCATCCGTGAGACTCTCTCTCTTCCTCTCTGTTTTCATATACAGGCGCGCGTGGGAGAGCGCTGGAATGCACACCGTCGTCGTCGCGGCTGCGCGCGAAACTCGAGCGCTCGCGCGTGCGACAAGGCTTTTCTTTGCCTTGCCGAGGAAGTAGCGCACCCGTGGCTGCAGGCTTCGAGAGTCTGTTTTATCCGCCTGCGAGTATGGGAATTTTAAATTTCTGTTTGTCATGAGGAGGGTGCTGGGTAACGGAGGTGGTAGTGTGTGCGTCTGTCGTTGGTGAAATAGTTATTCGCCAAGGCTCACTTTCACGGTGTGATGGGATGATAGTGATTTTTGAGGTTATGGCGGTCCCGTGAAAAGTAAATGAAGCTGTTACGTGGGATTGCGCGTTTCTTTTTCATAAGCGAACTTTGCATGCATGCAGAGTGTGGCGCTTTCGAAGGATTGATTAAAGTTTTAAAAGTCGCGCGAGTAGAACTGCACTTTTCTGTAAAATGGTGGACAATTCCTTTTGTAAATAAATAAATTGACGCTTTGACACTGCCAAGCCACTTGATGTTAATTCGCAAACAAAAAAGTAATTCATAATATTTCGAGTCTGTCAATTATGATAACTCGATTATACTTCCTAAGTCCCCTTTTTAATAAAATGTGTACTTGACGCTGTGACACTATCGTGCCACTTGATCTCACACATTTACTGGCATAATCCTTTACTTCTCCTCGGAATATGAATTCCACTGTTATAAAACGTAATACGCAACATTGCGCCGAGACATTTATACGTGGGAAAGTTTCCAGAGCTTGGTCATTTATTTCATTATTCATCGCGACTATTCAAGCGTTTTCACGTTCTTTTTCTCCACCGCGCGCGAAACATAAAACTTACAGCTCTCTAAACTAGATTCTAGCCCGTCGGCAACCCGTCAAACCTACCCCTCCGTCGTAAAAAGCCATTCCGCTCGAATCGGGTCATCAAACGCGCCTCGCTCGCTCGCCGATTAACTCGAGTGAGCGCGGAAGCGAGAGAGAGAGAGAGAGAGAGAGAGAGAGAGAGAGAGAGAGAGTTTCACTGACTCCGAAACTTTCCACCCTAGCGACTCCGTCGCTGTCTCTTTCACTCTCTCGACGCGGAACAGCAGCGAGCGTTTGAAGCCGTCGCGCCGCGGATAATAATGCCGATTTTACATACGGATGCGCCTGGCGTGAGAACGCAAGAGAGAAAGAGGCAGAGAGGCTTTATTCAAGCGCCGCACTCAGCGTGGGCTTGAGGTTTTTTCCTCGTCGCGTTGCTGCCGCTGTTGTTGTTGTTCTTGTTGTTCTTGTTGGGCCAGAGAAAGAGGCTGAAGAGAGAAGTCCATTTTCACAGAGGCAGATGAAAGAGGGTGACGCGAGGGGAAGGGAAAACGAGCGTCTTTGAATGGCAAGGAGTAATCTCTCGGGGTTTTGAAATTGGATGAGAGTGGATTTTGAGAGTGGAAAGTTTGGCTGCGCTATTCGAGGGAGAAAGAGAAGTCTGAATATTTTTTGGAGTGGTTAATGGTTTTCAAGGAGCGTAGGGTTTTTTGTTTACTCGAAAAAGTTTTCCTGATGTTTAAATATCTATTTCGGGCCATATAGTGAATCCAGTTGTTCTGAGAGTTGTTGTTGTATACATTATTTTTCATTAATCCGCCGTTTTAGAGACATAGTAAGTGATTATATCTCATTTCCTGATTGTGTTGACGTTCGTTGTATTTGCTTTATCTTCATGCAGCTAATATTATCAGGACTTTCTAAAGTTTCAATTTGTATTTTACTTACGCGATTGCATATGCTGTTCCCAAAAGCAAACATTAACATCAACCAAAAGACAGATTACAATTACTAGATGGGATGGTTTCTCTAAATTACACATGATGCACTTGTCGTACTTAAGGAAATTAACGGCATTGTGGCTCAGATTTTTATCAAATTTTAATCCTCTGTAATATCACCATTTTTTCGATTCAAGAGGATGACATTAAAAAGGTCCGTCACATTTCGAATTAAATCTCTCTGCTTTCCTCACTCAAAATTTAAAGTAGAAAGCATTTATGAACACGGTTGTTAGGTCAAAAGCGGAAGGCATTATTCTAAAAAAAAAAAGAAGAAGACGAATCCCGTTAAAATTCTAAAAGTCGAAATAAGTTTTGCCGAAACCGCACCCCCTCCGCGGCTTTTCAACGCCATTTAACCCACATTTCACTTAAAAAGAACTAGATTTTCAGCGCTTTTCACGTTAGTTATTTTTTTTTCTTTTTGTTTCTCGCAACAAGGAATATTCATATTCTCGTCCGCGGGGTGAAAAATTGTTCTGAATATTCATTTGCACGAGCGGGAAAACAAAAAGAACGGGGGAGAGAAGCCACGTCAAGGATTATTTTATTACAGCGGCAAATCGCGAAGGAATACAGTTTTTTTCGTTCTTCATCCAGCCGCTATTATTATACGTAACTCGAGCTGATCTTGTAACGCAGTTTACTGCTGTTGACGTGTAATCTTCGCGAAAATAAAGGGCTGCGTTGAAAGTTAATTTATATTGCATGTTTACTCAATTATTGGTGGAAAATATTTATTCTCAAACATGCGGCTTCCAGTTCAATTTTGGACAAGACTTTTTCCGTTAATAACAACAGTTACGTTTGCCAACAAAAGCGTGTGAAAGTATCATATACAGTCAACATCGAACGAAAGAAAAATCCAAAATCAATTTTATCTTAATTTCTGGTGACATTGTGGAACAAATTTAAATAACATATAGATATCGATTCACCTTATTCGCATTTCAAAGACATCCAAAGAAGAACCCGAATAACATAAAAATTGCTCTAAAATAACTTTATATGCGACGCATTTCGTGCGTCAACCGAGGCAATAAAAAACTTCGTCACTTCGAAGTTTGTGTCCTTAAAAATTTCCGCGATATATCAAAAACCATAATAGCGCCGTCTAATATATAACGCGCGAGCGGGAAATCTTTGAGTTCACGCGCAAATTCGCATAAATTTGAATTTTCGAACCGCCCCAAGTCCAAGAGAAATTTTCCCTTATCCCCGAATGAACTCGAGCTACTTTAAAATCAGAAACTTCGGAACTCAATTTTTAATTCAGCTATTTTTGCATGCTACTTTAATTCAATGTAACATTGTCGAACTCAATTTCTGGTCTGCAAACGTAAACCTTGAACCTCACTCAATAAGCCTTTATTAAGTAAAAGTACTTTGCAAATTTAAAGTAAACGGATTAACTCGTTAGGTTCTTAAGAATTCGATTTTTCCAGAAAAAAAGTTTACTTTACAACGTCGGATGATGTTATATATAAGAACCATGACTTACATTTTATATTTTAATCATTTATTACACTTCATTATGGCAAACCCCCTAAAATATAACGATTTACTACTCTTACAATAACAATTAACAATATTGCTTTTAAAAGCCACTCCACGAACCTTCTCTGAGTAAATTCTTCACCGCCCTTCGCCATAAATATTGAAACAGCCACCGCGCGTCTCCTGATTCCCTAAACCTCGCTAAAAAAAGAATCTAATCCAGACGTACGTGCACTCAGGGATTCCAGCCACGCGATATCCTCCTTATGTTTCTCTTCACGGACAATATATCCACGAACATCGCCACTTTTTCGCGCCCTCTCCCGTCTTCGCGCAAAAACTTGAGAAACGGGCACGAGCTCCGAAACCCGCGCCGCATGAATAATTCAGCCTAATGAAATCAGCCCCGGCGACGACGAACTTTTCCAAAAAAAGAAAGAACGAACTCTCTTTCTCTCCACTACTCCTGACCAATTTCCCGCTCCTTAGTGTTTTCAGCCTCTCGCGCATTTTATTCCACCCTATACGGGAATATACTTGCGCGCATGCGCCAGTTTCGCGAAAAGCGGGCTGCGCAGGCCTGCGAGGCTTTTAATTTCGCGCGGCCGCAGTGACGGCGCCTTGTGGTGGACTGCTGCCGCCGGCGTCGGCCCGGAGATTCTTTGAGTGCGCGGCGGCGAATGGGATGGGCACTTTACGGGAGGAGGGATATAGAATTTCTGACCACTGCAGCAGCACTACTGCGCCGATGAGAGCGCGAGCAGCTTTGACTTTTTAAAACTCGAACGCGGAAAAATGTGTGTCGGTGTGTTGACCTCTTTATTCCGCGCGGCGAAAGTTGCGGGATTAAAGCGGTTCTATATACGTATGCGGAATGAAGGCCGTCTTGCCGGTACGAGAGCTGCTTGTATACTTAAACATGCGTTGGTTAGCCTGCAACGAGGTAGTCTGCGATTCCGTGGGAGAGAGACGTCGGGCTTTTCAATGCGGATTGTGGAGTGTGCACTTTAATTAATTTGAATGGCCTCGGCCGACACGCTAACAAATGTCGGGGATAAAAAAAAATATTTGGGTTTTCTTTTTCTGCAGGATATTATGTTGAGTTTGCATTCAATTTTATACAAAATTTACGCATGTAGAAATTTATTTTTTACAGAACCGACTTTACGTTTTGTAAATATGTGCATTTATGATTGAAAAGCGTTTTTATGTTCTGTAAAAATAGTACATTTGTGTTACAGATTAATTTCTTCGGAACGACAAATGTTACATTTACGCATTGATAAAAAATATTTATTCATATTACATAAATGTTCGCTTTTAGTAGAGATTGAAAAAAAAAAACAAAAAAAATACTAATCAACTAGTAACACCGAATTATCTTCCATAACGGCAATCTAAATAACCTTTCATTTCTCGTACATGATGCAAATCTCTATACAATTATCCACCCTTTTTTATCAACCTTGGTCATCTGCTGTAATACATATAATAATACAAACTGTAAAGCGTACCTACATCGCAAATTAAACTTTTTCATCGGCCGACGACTTACCTCTCTCTAAAAATTCCTCCCCTCGGTCCCGCCGCGTCGGTCAATTTAATTCCCCGTCATTTTTTCCCTGATAGCTCGCGCCGATAGGCCATCGCGACAAAGAGGGAGAGAGAAAGAGAAATCAAAGTCAGCTGTGGAACAAAAAGAGAATTTGTATTTATATTTTTGTTCCCTCGCCGTCTGGCTTTTATTGTGGAAGGTGGATATATGTAGAACGGATGGGTCTGTATGAAGGGTTATGTTACTCCCTGGTCGATTGGGGGATCAAAAAAGTTTTTATTTGAATTTCAATGGTTTCAATATCGCTTGGAAAATGTTGCATGGTATAATGTCGAACGATCAAATCTATCGTAACGTGTTGTTATTTGATATTATTTTGTCCTTTGAAATGTTGACAGTATAATTATAATCATTATCTATATAATATTAAATGCAGTCGATTAACGCAGTCTTATAATTAACTCGCAAATAACTATCATTTTGATCATAACGCTGATTTAAATTTAGTATGTTAATGATCTAATGAATATATGTTTATATCACTGTCTAGGAAATTTTTTCTTTTTTACTTTCGCGTAGGTATTTCTCTTGCAAAAGTATATAACCTTGGAAGCACTCAACTCCAATCATCATTTTTTCAAACCATATCAGCCGATACTCTACGACAAAGCCATCTTACTACTGGCGTTACACCATGAACCATCGAGCAGCTCTCGAGCATCTCGAAAACCCATCTTAAATCCCTTTCACCCCATTCCCTTGCATTATGGCCACGTATATATACGCAATAATAGAGAGCACACGCTGTCGCGTATGTATATATACATCCGAACGGACTCTCATGCGCACGTTCATGCGTGAATTCAAAAGCTCGTAAAGCCGGACGTATAAGATTTTTCACGCTGCGCGTCGCTGCTTTTCATACACACAACATACATACACACGTCCAGCAGCGTAGTTTTATGTGCGAAGAGAGGGAGCGCGCACCGTAAATCTTTTGTGGCTTCTGCTGATTTCAGTGCGCGTGCGCGCATCCGCGTTTTATCGCTCCCGCGCGGTGAGCACCTGTATCTTTCGATGAACCCGCGAGGATGAAGAGAGCTGGCCAGTGCCGGTGCCTTTTTTCGGAAACGGGAGAAAGGATGCGAGCTCGCGGTGGTTCCGACGAGAGGAACGCGTGTAAGGTTTTTTGGGAGGCTCGAGAGAGGTTGGTGAAAAGAGGGAATAAATGCCGTAATATAGTGTTTGTTAGGAGATCGCTGTGTAAAAGGTGGCGAGGAAAATGTTGGTAAATAAGTAGGAGTTTGGAGGTTTGGTCAGGCCATTGAAGTGCTTTATAGAAGGTAGGTTTTTTTTTTAATAGAATCATACGGAATGCAGTAAGGGATGTTTGATAGTAATTCAATTTCTAGATTACTGCGGAATAGAGTTCGATTTGCTATACTTTAAAGATGTAGCTTATTAAAGATGTAACTTATTCAATTAGTTGATTATGTTTTGCTTTTTAATAACTTTTTTTTTCTCTATTTTTTAAACATAATCGAGCTATAGTATTTTTGGATTTTATGAAATGATTTTTTTTTTGAGAATATTTTTTCATGAACAAGAGGAAAAACTATTTTAAATAATTATATTTGTTATATAAAAAGAGAAATATAGAATCACAAAATAAATGTGAAAATAAAATGTATAAAAAACAAAATGCATTTCGAAGAAAATAATTGATTTATTTCATATACAACACATACGAACATACAGTTAAGGAATATTATATAAAAGTACGGAAATTTGAATTTCTTTGAAATACACCATGTAATTCGATTTTAAATGACATATATTTATTTGTTGCGAATGAATATATCTATCTCATGCGTGTAACAGTTACAAAATGTTTTATGTACTCTTTATGTA
>JAPYZO010002432.1:0-28652 GCA_030522905.1 Torymus flavipes | reverse complement strand
AGTGAACGGATACCGAACATAAACGAACGTACGCATACATACAAAGACCCAACATCGACGGCAACCAACGAACACCGAGACGAACAGAGACAGAAATGGGCGCGTCTCCAGAAACATAAATGGCAAACTTGGAATGATTTCGTTACGGACTTTCGCGAACACTATGGTGATCCGGATTTCCAGATTCACGTACAACATGAAGCGCGAGTGCGGACACAAGGGGAAAGCGAACCGATAATTGATTTTATTACCACCTATCGTCATATTTTAAAATACTTGTATCCGCAACCGCCGCTCGAAGACCAAATCTCGATGACATATATAATAGGCACCCAGCCACGGAGTAAAAATGGTGCAGTGTATGCATTGGTACTGCAAGATCTTTTTACGAAGTGGGTGGAGATAGGTTCGTTGAGAAAAGCCACTGTTAAACAGTTAAAAAAGCGTTTCAGGATACGATTTTGTGCAGGTATGGCGCGCCGAAAGTGCTAGTAACCGATAACGGTACAGAATTAGTAAATAAAATACTAGTACATAAGTAGCTGAAGAATATAAGATTTGGCACACAACGGTACCGCCGTACCATGCACAAGCAAATCCTGTTGAATACGCAAATAGGACTCTGAAACAGATCATAATAGCTTATCTTGATAGCGATCATAGACTCTGGGACGAACATCGACCAGAGTTTCGATATGCGATAAATGCAGCGGAACAAGCTTCGACAAAAACATCACCATCGTTTTTAAATTTTGGAAGAGAATTGAAACTACCGAATACCATCGAGAGAGAAGAAAATACTAGCGTTCCAATCGAGAAAATGTCCGTCGAGCAAAGGAAAAATCGCGTATCGAGACTGCATGCCCTGCTTGACCTCATATAAAAATTTCAGTTCGAAGCGTCCCAAAAACAGGCCAAATATTATAATGCTACGAGGCGGGAGATCAAATTTAATATTGGCGACTTAGTTTGGAAACGAAAGAAAATACTTTCGTCTGCAGTAAATTTTGTAGCAGCAAAATTAGCCAAGAAATTTGACGGCCCGTACCGTATTTGTAAATTACATCAAGGACCTGAAACTCAAGGTGTGTAAGGAAATCAACCTACCAGACCCACCTATTCCCGCTTTAAATGAGCCAGTACCGAACCAAGTCACTCTTGAGATAGATTGCAGCGAGACAGTAAACCAACCCGTGTCCAACCCGATAACACGACCTAGGAGAGGACGACCTCGCAAGAACGCAGGCTCCACTGTTCCGCTCGATAACGGAACGGCCGCAGACCAACATCATGCAACCTAAACACCGATTTCGTCCAACACCAATCTGGTCCCAATACTCGAGCCAGAGCACGACAAAGAAAAGAGGATGGTGGTGGAGGCGAAATATTGTCCCAGCAGATGCTCAAGACAAGTGATGCCACATGGGTTGGATAAACCCGACTCGAGAGTGGCTCATATAAATCCGAATCCTTTCGTATTATAAACCTATTATATCACACCTTTTCTCTTGCATCTGCATGAATTATTAAATATTCCTCTTAGTGTGAATGAAAAGAGCAGAACGAGAACAAGGTAAGGGTTGATGAAGGGTACCGATGAGATACCAGAAAATCTCACGTGTGAGATCAAGTACGGCAATTAAAATGTTTTTTTTAATTATTTCGATAGCGATACTATGTTTGTTTTCCTATTAGCAAGTCTCATGGGTATAACTCTCCCAAAGCTGTTTTACGGCCGAATCTTTGGACTTCTGCGAAATCCTAGTTTCGGTTTAAGGAGGGGGGAGTTATGAAAGAGTTATATATAATATGCAAGAGTCCGGCAAGGCGAAGCCAAGACTACCTGTCGGCTATATGAATGTGCGTGTGCGTGAGCATGTATGAGTACCGGGACAATGCGAATCGTACGAGACGCGCGAAATATGAACGTTCCGACAAGCAACAAATGAAAGAGTTGCCCGAGCCCCGCATCTACAACAGCAGCTGAGGTTCGTCAGTTCCCGAGGCGTGAAGCCGAGTAGCTCCGACACCTCTGAACCGGACATGAAGCACGTCTCGAGGCATGCAAATACTGCACACTAAATGGCCCTGCCCAGCCATAAGAAAAGCCTGCTGCTGCTGCTGCTATAGAAAAGTGCTAAGCCAAGACGTTGCCAATTGTACCAGCCAGATACGCCGAGCTACAAACCGACAACAACGCGATGACGACCGACGGAGCAAGCGACAGGGCGAAGGGCGCTCAACCTCTGCCTAACCGCGAGACATACCGCACGTGCGCATTTATTAAGAGAAACTTCCACGGTTGAATTAAGTAACGATACTATTCGATTTACTACTACTACTTCTACTACTACTACTACTACTATTCGATTACGATTTACGGCATCTGGCCATTTGTTATAATTCGCGATCTCAATCTTACTATCCTGGTTTTGTTGAATTCGTCGAACTCCCGCAAAAAGTTCCGAACGAATGTGTGCGTGTGACTGCAAACGAGGGTTCTGGCGGAGCCTTGCCGTCAGCGTCAACAGCGAGCGAAACTCCAAAAGGTAGGAGATTGTTATTTGGCCTGTGCGCGTAACCCGAATGCTGCTTGTATCGCATATCTTCAATATGCACGTAATCCGCGAGAATCTTTGTTAAAAGTTAATCGCTACCGAGACATTGTGTCTCGAGCGTAAATTCAATATGATATTTGTATTCGAAACAATGTTAATAAAACTCTTTGTATTATCTTAAGTAATGTATGATATTTGAATTATTGATGAACAAGTACCTAAAAGTCCACATTCCAATAGTAACAGCTACGAACACAAAATGTAAAATATAAAAATATTATAAATCGGACAAGATTAAAAAATGTTGTATATTTTAAAAGATAAAATACAATCGTGAATTTTAAAGTTAAAATAAAATATTCATGTCAAATTGTGAGCACAGTAAATAAATGTAGGATCGATCAAAATAGCACGTTCATTCAACCAAATTAAATTCATAAGAGATCCTGAAGGTGAGAATAAGATAATGTGCAACAACACTTTACATATTATAGCCATGTTCGATATACGAATACGACAGTCAATTTATTGCTCTCATATGAAAATTTTAAGAAATCAATTTATTTCCATTCTCCAATATTCCGCCTTTACCTATGTCTCCTACTGTAATACCATCTACTTGTTTTTAATTATTGTATATCTTTATAAATCTTATCGTTTATGTAAAAATGTTGCAGAATAATTTCTATAATGAGATTCGAAATGTATAAATAAAAAACAATGTCAAAAAAAATCAAAAGGGAAAACCGCAATGAAATAAGCCATATTGAAAACGCTGCAGGACAAAAAATAAAGATTTTATTTACCCATATACATTGTACAGAATAAGGTTAATTAAGTCAATTTTTCATGCAATTCGCTGATAAAATTTCCTTCCTTTTAAATTTTGTCTACATTAAAGTTCCGTACAAGTATGCAATAATAATAATAATAATTGTACGTATGTATTTCTAGACTATACCTACAAATAAATTAAAATTTTTTTCTACGTCGCCATTTTCATATTAATTAACCATCCAGTACAATAAATTGATTTTTAGCGGACATAAAAATATTTCTATGAATCTTCAACAAAATTAACTTGCGCTTCTAGTCAACATGTAATTAAATATTAGTCTTTCATTTTATAATCTTTTTGTGAAAAATAAACACCAAGTTCTTTTATAAATATTGTGTAATGATTAGAAGCGTAACTTAATTATTTCAATTATTTTATTTCAATTTTATTCACATCACAACAGGAATATTTTAACGGAAAAATTTTACAATATACTTTATTGATAAGTATCATAATTCTGTTCATTATTTTGTCAGCTTCACATACATATAGAGCTCGAAAAACAATTTCGAACATCTATATGTCTCTGATAAGTCTTTTCGCAATTTTCGAGTACGTCAACTCTTCCATTGAATTTTCATATATAAATTTTCACGACGAAGAGATTACAGTAATAATACAGCCTTAATACTTGTTTATAAATAAATTTAAATATTTTGTATGACATTAACTGGTTACAATCTGTAACGTTGATCCTTATCCGTGTAAAGAGTATGCATGCTACTACGCTTTTTCTTTTCATACTTGGTTAAAATTAATTATTGATAAAATATCTGCCAAAATATTATAAACTATATGATGATATATATACCACACCTGAAAATGAAATCTAATTTTTCAGATGAAAAACACTAAAAAAACTTATGATGTAAGAATGCATTTTATATTTAAAAGCAATGTTAAAAAAAGTTTTTAATTACTATTTCCTTTCAAATACTCTGTACATCGCTGTATAAAACTCTGACATTAATAAATAGATAAATTCACGTAATAAATAAAAGTAGCACATATTTCAAAATTATAAATCAACAAGAGATGTCTAGGTTTTTAAACATTTTTCTAATACTGATATTTTATTTTACTAAAATATTTTCAAAAAATTAAAAAATTCATAAATACAAAAAGGTTACTTGATTATTTTACATTATAAAAGATTCATAATAAAAAAAATTACTGGCTTAATTGTATTATGTTTAAGAACATGTAGCGAATCCTAACAAACAATAAATCTTATGATAAAGAATTCACTATCACATTCTTGATATAATTTTCCTTCTTATTTCTCAAAAATTGATCCCAAAATTACACTTGTTTTTGCGCGGCGAGCGTGCGTAAGTTGTGCTAAATTTAAACGTTTTTTTAGAAGTTGGGGAAACTGAGACGTAGTTAAAAAGATTAAGATTTGAAACTGAGATGAAATTTTTTACTTATTATATTTTGAAGAAAATGAACTCAAATTTTAAATGTAAATATTTATTGTTTTTATAATTTTTCAGATTTTATTAATTTGGTTTCACTTGATAAGATATAGGCCTCTATGATTAGTACTATTTAAAATAAATATTTTAAAATATCTTTTAAACCTGTAAATAGTAACGAAAAATATTTATTATTACACTGAATTAAATTATAATTAAAGTGCAATTCCATTTGAGAGAAATTTTATTTGTTTAATTTCATATTCAGTTATTTAAGAATCAATAAAATATAATATATCAATTAATAATAGTTCATTGCTATTATGCGAATATGCATAAATTTTATCTAAAAATCATTTCTTATACATTTAGTAAATAATGAAAATAAAACTTAAAATAAATCTGAAGTAGCTTACTCCGAAACGCCAGTTTCCTCTTTTATCGACAGTTTTGCGGACGGTAAAAAATGCACATGAAAGTAAAGATCAATAAATACACCACTATCACTCTCAGCCTGAAACAGTATATAACTTTATCGATAATATGTAGTGAGTGGCTTCTGAGTTGTGAGCTAATGCAATCTTACTCAAAATATTATTTTAGGTTATCACATATTTGAGACGTCGGAATGACTAGAATAGTTACCACTTATCATCATATAATTTCTCGCTAATGGACATGCACGATAGAATAAAAATCAGTCACAACTTTTATAAAAGGAATATTTTGTTTACAAGTCTAAAGTATCATTAAAAACTAGCAGTCGTATACAATTCATATTTTCTTTTACGTTGAAAAAGTAAGTAGAAATCAAATTTCTCGAAGTCAAGCAGAATGAAATTCGCCACTATGATATTGATTAGTTTACGTTAAAGAGTTTACATGCTTCAGAATCAGAATAATGTATTGATCACAAACTTTTGTCACCAAGCTCAAGTTTAACATATTTAGGTAATTGAATAAATAAGCTTTAAGATCCTTTACAAAACGGCACTCCTTTCTTTTCCAGATGCTCAATACAAACACGAGCAAGTCTTTCTTTATTTAAGGTAGATATAACTTCAAGAAGTTCACTTATGAGTTTCAAAAATTTGAGTACAAAATATACTCAGCATCGCTATATAAGTATCATTTATGTATTTCTTTTCGGTAGTCATAAAATTGGTGATTATAATTAACGAAAAATTTAAACGTTCTTCAGTTAAAGACGTCTAATAAAAGTTTGACTTCAAGAAATTTCTATAGACCAAAATTTTTCATGCTGTCGAATAGGAGAACAAGTATTCTGCCTATCCCACATTTTTAAATAATAAGTATACACAAAGTTTTGAGAGCTAGGTAGCGTAAGGGAAGGGAAGAAAATATAATGAGGTCGAAAAAAGGGCAGTCAAGTCGAGGGAAGCAACGTGAAGATCATTACGGTCCTGTACGGGGGTTCAGAAAAAGCGAGGTCAGGGAATAGCAAGGAAGAGGGATCAGATAACCAAAGGGAAGAGGGGGAACAGCTGTTTGTGTCTGCCGGTAAAGCTTCATCCTTCTTCTCTATCTTGCCCGCTGCGCACAATTCGGTCAATCATTTTCACCCCGCGAGAGGGATGAGAACGAGAGATTCTGAACGAGGAATGGGAGAAAGAGATTACATGGCCGTAATGCGCTCCTCATGTGCTTTCTTCACTATCGCCAGCTTCGAATGTGGATCAGCGGCTGGGAGGCTGGTGTAGGGTGGCTCCTTGGTACCGTGGAGCATCAGGGTGAACTCGCGTATCCAGCCGTGCTGCGGCTTCTTCGAGTTGAAGCTCACCTAGATAGACAAATTTTTATACTAACGTAAATATGACACAAGCCAGGTGACTGTTATTCAAATCATTTGTCATGTTTAAAGTTAATACATATACCTACTCTCTATATTTTGAAATTGACTCTTTTTTATCACGTGTTTTTATTAAATAATTTTCATACTAAATAAAATACAAAATTTTCTCTCCCAGAAAATAAAAATAGAACATCTTCATGCAATTTATGAATAAATAAGTATTTTTATAAATATTTAAAGATATCAATGCAAAGATAAATAATATTTAACTCACAAAATATGATTCTATTTAAATATTCTTATAAGTACTAGACAACAAAAATAGCAGTTTGCTCAAATAGAAACAAATGTTGAAATTGAGCGTTTATATAATGTATTGTATTACATTAATAAATATTTGAGATGGTAGGTATATATTGTTAAAAAAGGATGCTAAACATGAAAACAAAATTTTTCTTCAGGCTAATTTTAATGCTGCAAAAGCAAATGAATTCTAAATATATAAAGAATGTATACCTCCAATAACCACGTTCCCTGTGGATATTCTCCCCAAGTATGAGTAGTCATGAACGGCCATTTCGTAAAACCATCTCTATGATCGTCGTCATTTTGCCTCCTGCTGAGTATCATTGACCTGTAAAGAAAATAATTAATAAGCAACATATTTTCATATTATTTCTTATGTTATTAAATTTATGATTACATTGAATCAATCGTAATGAGCTGCTTTAGCAGTATAAAGACAAAGTAAACGAAAGGGACCAATAAATATTAATAGATCGATCCAGAATAAAAAAGTTTTTGTTGTAAATTAATTTTTTTTAACCATGCATAAATTATAATGTACAAACAGAAATATAATAATTATAATAAATTAAATATTGTCTTAAAGATTAATATATTTACCTCGTGCCTGACGGCGATGTTAAGAAAAGTTCCAAGTCTCCTCTCCGGGTAGCATTTACTGAAATAACAGCCTGAACGTGCTCAAGATAATTTACAGCGTAATCCGTTCCAGCGCAAGCATCCGTCTTAATCTTCAACTGGATTGACCGATGGCTCGGTATTTCCCTGCAAACAAGGCGGAGTTTTTTCACTCATATTTCATTTTAATTTTAACATAAAAAATATTTGAAGCGTATATTTATCATAAAATTTTTCTAAAAACAAAGTTTCCGATGGACAGAACTAAAATGAATTCCAGGATTCAAGCAGATTTAACATTTTAAAAATAATTGGCTTTTCCAACAACAATTGACAAGAATTCTACCATCAGCTGCTTCCAAAATTTAATTTTAAAAATAACGAAGATTTTTTAATATTTATTGTAAACAATTTTCATAATTTACATTAATTACATTAATTAAAAGATATTTCATTCTAAAAAAAAAATATTTTTACCCATATACAATTTATTCCAGAATTTAATAAAGTCATTTAAAGGATCCGGAAGTGCTGTTTGAGCAAGCAAAGTCACATGTGGTCTTACTTTATGATGATGTAATACAAGACCTTCGTGTACAAGTCAAATGGTTAATCAAGTAAACATAAGATACAACTTTCGTTTAATATAGATGAAGTCTGGTTCATATTTAATTACACTAGAGCAACATTATATTCTTCAACTTGTGAAAATATGAAATAAAAAACGTTGTTTAGTATAAAATTTTAAATACGTGTTACGTTGATCTTAAATGTGAGAAGTATCAATATAGGTATATGTATAGCTGTATTCAATCTCGGATTTCGTAATACACATTTTTTGCGATACTGTCCAAATTTTTAAATTAAAAATAAAACCTAGTTACGGTACCCAAACAATGTATATAGTCCTAAGTATATAGTCGTAATTGCGTACGTGGTCGTCTAAAAATCGATAAAAAGACGGAGATGAGTGAGATTAGACAGGGCTTGACCTAAACTCAGGAGGTAAACTTAATTACAATTTAACGAGATTGAAGATTTTCGAGTTGATACTTGGGTAACGACTATAAACAGATGAGCGTAAAGTAAAGTTACATCACAGTCAAAACTTATTTTTTAACACTCCGTGCGTAAAGCTGGATTTCGCACATGCTCGAATAAAAAAGCATGTGCTAAATCAAGCTTTAAACACGTAGTATAAAAAAATACCATTCGATACGCGAGCGAGAACGTGATTTTAATCTCGTGTGACCTATTCACCCTCGCTTCGCTCGGGCGCAAACGTCCACACGAGCATAAAATCACTTTCACGCACTAGTATCGACATGTACCTTTAACAACTCGTGAGTATTTTAATTATCATTTTGAATGTCTATAAAATTAAACTTCATTTGATACCAATTATCATAAAATGAACTAAATAATTGTCGTTAAAATTACATTATTGGTTATTAAATATTTTATTGAATTAAATAATAATGTCGAAAATTTTGCATTCATATTTAAAGGGTAAAGCTTTTTTCACATCTCACTAAATGTAAAGGATTCTTGAAGCGATTCAGTCAATTTTACTCCCGTAATCGTTGGACATACAAAACTTCTTTTTTTTCATTTTTCAATTTTTTTCTCAAAACCTAACCAGCAGAATGAATTCAAGTTTCTACAGATTATAGCTATTTATATTCTGCATTATTATGATTTTTCTCCAAAAAATTGACCGTTTAGTTTGGGAGTTATAAGCTATTTAAAAAAAAAAACACACATTTTTGTTAAAAACAAAAGAACCGTGATAGCTAGCTAGAAAAAGGCTAGGTATTTTGATTCTCCTTCGAATGCTACCTATATCCGATTAAAATTCCTCGATGCTATCATTAAAAAAAAAATCGAAAATTCGAAATCGAACAAAAACGCATCGACCCAATCAAAAAACGGATTTTTGACCCGCCATCGCACAAAAAAAAGCGAGAAAAAATGAGACCTCCGGTTAAAATCGACCGTGTAAACGCTGAGATCCAGGCGTACACACACACACACACACATACATTTTTTTAAAACCATGTATTTTGATTCCTAACACCTCGGAAAACAATTATAACATGTTTTTAGAACAACTAAAAAATCACAAAGCTTCCTCTAGAAGGAAGCAAAATATTAGTTTTGTGATAAAAAGAAAAACCATAAGAATAAGCAAAATTTCATTAAGTACTACGTACATCGGCATACCAATAATTTCCTTGAAGCATATATCAGTCAATCATAAAACTTTTGAATGAACTACATTTTTTGCTATTGTAATATTCGAAATCTAAAAAGTATTCTAAATCTGATTTGACTGTTCCGTTGCCGATAAAATAAATATCAATATAAGCGCCATCTACTTACGTCACAGTCTGTATTGTACCAGCTTCGCAGTGATACCGCGGCGGCACGGTCTTCCAGCTTTTGGCGAGGGCAACCATAGCTCCAGCGTCCAGTACGCCGTACCCAAAAAGATGATTAAACTCCAGCCCGACGCCGTTCATGGTCCAGTGAAAGCGGCCTTTAGCGTCGAAGAGCGAATTTCGCTTGGACGTCAGCACCGTCAAATGTTGAATGTCCCGCCAAGTCAACTGAGGACTGAAAGGGTCGCGTTCGTTTGTGTAAACAAAGATCCTCGCATTTTTTGTCGAGGATAGCCTATAGACGGACCGCGTTCAATGGCTTTTATCGCGTTTGCTTTTAAAGATAATGATTTTAATAGCGTAGATTATCCTCTGCACTTTATGGAATCTAATTTGGCGAGTCAGCGCGTGCGTGCTTTTATGATGAGCGCGCGCGCCTTCAATAACGATGAGGAATCTACCGCGGAAAATATAGAGCTACGCGAATTAATAAAAGTTTATCTTTGGTATGAAAAGAACGTAAGCTTCCTAATATTACATTTTTAACGTTCCATTATTACTTGGAGCATAAGCTTTCTATACCTTTAAGAACTAATATAATTTTTTTTTACTTTAATCTGTATTATTCGTCCATGAAAAAATTGTAAATCAATTAAAAATAACAATCTAATTCAATGTTTACGTTTCATAATTTAAAAAATGCTTTACACAGCATACAGAATACTTAAAATTAAGTCAAATTTATTTTTTATATCGTTAAATTCTTTTACAAATACTTTCAGATGAAGAAAAGGATTCATTGTTCGTAACAAATGAATTTAGTCACGTCAAAGAATGTTTAACAATATTCAAAACCAAACGCGAAAATAATAATTTTTTCTTCATTAACATTTATTAATACTGCAAATATAACGATTATGAATCTTTATCATAAGATTCAATCATCAAATGATTTATTTTTATAATTTATCGTCTACTTTCCTTTTAATTATGTAAGAAATTTAACTTATTTAATTTAAAGTACACATTGAACTTTTCAAAAGAACACTAAAATATTGAAGAAAAAAAAAAGTAAAACAAGAATGTAAGAAAAGAAAATAGAAAAGGCTTAAACTCACTTGGCCTCTAGAGCAAGAGCAAACACTCCTGCAGCTTCCGGAGCCGCTGCTGATGTTCCGCTATGCGTTGTCGTGCATTCTCCGTACAGATCAGTAGTCGCCTGAAAGATGAAAAACGGTCGAGACTGTTATCGAAAGCTTCTGTGACTTCCTCTCTCACGTACTTTAGTAAAGTTATGTGATAAAGTTTCAGATTAAATTGCAAGATATGTTAAGATTGATTGCATATTCGTTAGGTATACACACAATACAGTTAATAGGATTGATCTTATCATATGTATACTTCACAAACACAATATGTTTTCTTACTTTCTAAATAAATTGAACCTTAATTTTTTAACTGAATTTACAAACAATTATTGCGTAGTTCGAAAATATTTCGGAAAACAATGGTATACCCATTTTTTCTGAAAAAATAGTTAAAGCTTGTTAGATTGAATCTGTCAATAAAATCCCTAAAAAAATCTTAAATAAAGATAAAAGAAGTAAGACAAAATGAAAGACGCTCAAGCGAGAGGAAGTGACGCACACGTCCACGAGGATTCCAATCAAGCAAACGGGAAGCCAAACGGTTCCAATCCGCCATAAAGAGACTACGACGGGAAATAAAAGTGCGCAGAGCGAAAAAAGGAGAATAACGCAAACGCGTAAACTATATAATAGTCGCAGACTTTTTCTGCAGCGCACATATATATTAAAGGTTGGCGGACGTTTAATTGGCTCTTTGCACGATATAGACTCGGCCTCTTTCTCATATCCTCTTACGTATTCCTCTTTCTATAAGTGTACCTGGACCCCCCTATCGTCTCAAAGATTTTTACGCTCTTGATCGTAAAGCTTCTCCCTCACTCCCTTTCTGGACGTCGTTAAGGAACCTTTAACCGCGCCTTTATTCGCCGCCGTCGGATGCCCGTGGAGGCATCTTCTTTTTATCGCTACAGGTACTAATATACACTTTATACATGGAACAAATTGTCACCATGAATACGTGAGTATATACAATGCAAGAGCGAAGGAGTACGTCTTCGTAAAACGAGCTGGCTCGAATGTCAATGGTGAATATTAAGATTCACAAACCTCGTTTTCCTAGTTTATTGCAAATTGCGTTCTGTTACCTTCAAAGAAAGAATAAGAGACCAATTGCACGTTATATTAACAATATATAAGTTATATAGTAGCATTCCTGCATGAATTAATAATATGGCGATATTGTAATGCATTAAGTGGTAATCACATTGATTTGATGAACTATATTTATAGAAAATTATGTACATTAATATTTATATGTTTAATGTATTTTACATCAGAACGTGTTAAATTATATAACACAAAAACTGGAATTCTACTGTAACATTCCTGAATAATAAAAGTTGTAACAAGAAATCGTAAAAGTTTATTCCAAGGTGTATAAAACAAGTTTGAACAGCAGAAATAGAAAACAATTGTGCTCTACTTGCTCTAGCTCGTTTAAAAAAAAAAATCTTCAGAAAGTTTCTTGCAAACAATCAACAAGTTTTAAGCGCCTTTTTTTTAAGATACCTACGTATCCACGTGCCTAACCTTACAAGCTATAAATTTTTTATTGGCAAGTAGATACACGGAATAAATGTAGTAAAAATACTATACTTGACTGTAAATAAAAGACAGACTCATATTCGCATCCCATAGTTATCAACATCTTTTTTAAATAGTGAAGAATTGTATATTGCATCAAGTAGATTAATAATACATACACAATATTAGCTTTAAAATAAAAATAAAAAAAATAAATAAAAAATAACTTAACAAAAATAGAAAAAATAATTCTTTTGAGAGAACCTATTTAGAAAAAACCACGTATTCATCAATTCTTATTATAAATTGTAATAATTTCCATGGGAATATGAGTCTATCTCACATTCACTCTCAAATACTTACAGCAATATGTACTATAAAATTTTTCTCCTACAAAAAGCTTTCACTTTAGTAAAAAAAAACTGCACTATTTTTAAACTACAACAAATATTACCTAACAACACATACGCCAACCAAAAACCTCGTACTCTCCAGAACATTGCGTCCGTCCTCGAATCTCATCTTCTGTAAACGAATTTACTCTATGCTAGCCATCCCTAGTGATTGCGTCGTATGCTCCTCTGTCCATTCAGCCCCTGGATCGAACATTCCTCCCACTCCCCTCTCACTGATACAGGGCAAAGAACCATAATCAAATTGTCGCATCGCGCGCATGCCTTTCTTTCTCTCTGTCGTGGAGAGTTCTATTTCCAAACATTCGCGCACGCACATGCATTATACGTATACAGACAGAATACAGAACCCTTATCAGAGAGTGACGCGCACGTCCGTTCGCATCGGCGAGCCCAACATGTACTTATGCGCGAAACCCTTCAGAGCTCTAGTCACGCAAGCGTGGAGTCGAGAAACGCCAGGAGACGATACACCCACGCTTAAATCAGTCACTGGCGATCGCGCAGATAGGCAAACTCGATTTTCAGGGCGAGATATCTATTGTATGATAGCACAAGGAAAATGAGACAGAATCAGGTACGGAAACTTGGACGAATGTGCGAGAAAATCGAATGAATTTATCTAATTTTGGATGTTTATATTGTAAAGACTAGAAAGTAGCACATATCTGTGTATGATCAGACAAGACGGTCATTCGTTTCGTTTGTTTTATTTAGAAATATACAAGTTATTTTTCATTTTTTTTTATTAAAAATATTGGTACAAAATAATGAAATAATGAGACAAAAATATAAAATACTTTATAAAAGAGTACTTGTTTATCTCTATATATTTTTTTATTCGTTTTCATATGTAAATATTGGAAGATTTTTCTTTTTATAAAAACCTTTCAATTCTCTGCATACTTTTTAGAACTATTTCTGTTTAAATAATTAAATGTTGTAGAAAAAGTAAACAAAATTTCTTTAGAAAAAAATTTTAAATAAATTTTTCCAATATAGGGTGATGTTACTTGTCATTCAATACATAATCAAACACGCTATTGCATGAAAATGTAGGTCAAGTGCCTCATATAGTGTTACCATTAATTTAGGTGAAATTAAACTGTTTTAATTTTTTAGATCTGCTTGCTGATTGAGATACAGGATATTTAGTTTGAAAAATTATTATAAATTATTATAGAGGTGTATTTAAGCATACAAAACTAAAAATTACAAAAAATACATGATAAATTTAGATAGAGGAGACTGGTGGAATGTTGATGAAATACTAATATGTCTCGGTACAAACAACAAAGTGTAATGAAAATGCTACGAGGATGAAATGAGGAATGTTTGTTTTCATTTTCAGTGAGAGAACGTCATACTTCGTAGAAAGAAATTTGAAATTTTTTCTCCTGTCAGAGTTTCATATTCTAGAGAATTGGATGTCTTCAAAAAATTTTAATTAGTCTTTATTTATACTTATAAACCCTCTCGGAAATAGAATGCAACGGATCTTCAAGAATTGGTTTCTTGTCTCTAAAAATGAAGCTCAGCGTTCGTATTTTCGTAATTCCATGTGATCAGTTCTTTCCCTGAGATATGGGCTATCAAACCTTGAGTACGCTTTATTTCGTCAAAAAATTGTATGTGCTATTGATCGCCACTTTGTAATTACTCTAAAATTTTAGCTTTGTTTCTTTAAAAAATATAAATTTCACAAGAAATTAGAAGCAATAATGAAACAAAGCTTAAATTATAGCTTTTTCTACCTACTTTTATAATGTTTTTGCTCGCATTCATAACATCAATACTTGCAGTCTTAAAGTCAATAAAAGAGATATTAGTTAAAGAGAAAAAGAACCTATGAGAATTAATTACCGGTGGTGTGCTTTATTTTTAAGTATTAGAAATCGACTGTCCATTTAAGATCTATTTCTCAAAGGAAACGCTCTTAGTTTATAAGAAATTGATAAAATAGTGATTCAGTTTATTCTGGTGTATGATATATAAATTCGATTTATATGGTGCATATTCACAACAACAAACCGAGTATTTGTTTTACTATATTTTAACTTGTCAACTGTTATTTTTTTTCGCCAATTATATATCTGTTATTATTTGTGTTAAGTCTATTGTTGGGGTTCGAGTATGTGTAAAAGTTGTATGTATATTTAATGTAATTTATGTGTCTTCTTTCCTATTGATCAGGTCTTTTTGTAAGTTGCTGTAAAGCAGTTGAGAAATTCGTCGTTTATTTTCGTTCGGTTTTCGGTCAAGTATATTAAATTTTTTTAATCAAAGCCATGATTAAACTCATTTTTATTTGCAGCTATTACAGTATAACCTTTATTGTTTTGGTGTCCTTTAATGCATGAGTTTACATTTATTCTCATTCGTCCTGCATATGTAACCGGGCAATTTTTGCATTTAATTCATATACCACTGGTATTGGATTCTTTACCTCTACCTATCTTTGCCTTTGATAATTACATTATTCATGTTGTTATTAATTTTGGATACTGTTTCAATATTGTTTTGATCAAAGGAAGACGTTATTTATTTAAAAAATTTATTTATTTATTTAAGGAATAAATATAGTAATATTAGCTTTGTCATTCAGTACATGTATTGAGGCCACAGTGAAGCTTAGAAAGTTCGAGTGTTTCACATTACATTACAAAGAATTTTTTTAAATTCATGACCTGTTCTCTTCTTTATTGGCATTGAAAAGGCCAATGTTTCTGAGATATTACTATACTGTATCTAAAAGTAATTATAAATTTATGAACTATAATTGTATTTAATAAAAATGCGCTCTAGAAAGTAACTATTTCGTATCGTTAAAGTAAGTTTTCAGCATCACCTGGTGATCGAATAGAGTAAGTATGCCAGTTACCGCGTCCTCACCAATTACTGGATTTTTACCCCCTTTCAAATATCCAGTACCTAAAACTATTCGTCTGCTTAAGGGGCACAGTAACTAGCGCACTTACCCTACGTTCAAGTATTTATGTCACATTTCATAAAAAATGAACGAAGAAAATGTCGCGGCTATATGGTAGGGATCTACGCAACTCTTTTTCTTGCCCTTGAGTCCTATGTATCTACTTAAATATACTTTTAAAGAATTTTTCAACAAAGCTTTTCCTATTCAAATGCAAATTCAGAAGAAGCCTAATAAATAATACAATATTCTTCGTGATAATAAATTGAGTGCCAAGACTCTTAAAGTGCTGTAATTTACTTTGCTTCCTAACACCTTCAAGTGCATCAAGTGTTCACAGCATCACATAGCTCCAAGGACTTCCGAGTAATTGACTGGCGCTAGGTGGAAAATTGAATGACTTCGCTCCGCTGTCAAGCTCAGAATTCCACAACGTGTATGCCGCTCGTATTTCATTTCTGTGATTGGCAGTGTTTCAAGATTTCCGTTAAAATGGATCAAAATCGAATATATCTTCATATTCCTTGTCAGTTTATAATATTTAAATGAGTTTAAATTATTAATACATTTAAAGCGGGGCCGTGTTATCCATTGTATTCCTTGGTAAAAATTCATAACATTTTAAAGATATTAAATTGTCTTTTTATTTAAAAATGGCAAAAATAGATCGACACTTCTTCAAGCGTTTTACCACAAATAAAACACAAATATTTCAAGATAAGCACGATTCTGTTAAATAAGAGAAATAGATTTAAAAAAATCTTTTACTTATAATTTTTATAGCCATTTAAATTAACTTCTCACCATTGTTAATGCGATTAATTTCTACCAGTAGTGTTTATTTGACATTTTCTGATTCTTTAAATGTTTCATGTATGTGTAGACTGCTAACATGACGACTGTGTGGTCCGATTGCACTTGCGACATAAGGACAACTCGATAAAAAGACATGCATGCACGGAAAACAATAGTTGGTTATGGTCACCAACTAAGTATAGTAAAAGTATCTGCTCAGCATTGATACTATAAACTAATAAAATAGTTACTACAATGAAGTTATTGGTTACTGTAACTATTTTATTGATTTATCTTAATACTGAACAGGTGGGACATTTTTACCCATAAGTTAATAATCGTAATCAATCATTTTTGTCAGTGTATGCATCGGTAGGTCAGCTAAAATCCAGCTCAATTTATTTATTATTTGCAGATCCCTGCTCGTAACAACTATGATCTCATATAATTGGCTTCGTAAACATAATATAACATCAAACAAGGATTTTTTTGATTAAAGAACTAATTACTATTCTGCTGTAACAGACTCTCGAGAAATTTTTCTTAACTCAAACTTATTTCATAGCAAAGTTTTACCGGCCATGTACTAGTTTCTTGAAAGTTAAGAAAAGACTCTGTCAGAGTCTTAAACTTATCAAATATGTGGAAAAGTAAAACATCTCTCGTATTCGAAAACAGATAAGTCTAGAGATTGATTTTGATTTGTTTTTTATAAAAGAGAATGTAAAACTACCTTTTAAAAGAGTAGAACGTTCTTAAATTTACATTAATGCGAAAGATAAATTATTCCTGGATTTTTCTACATAAATGAAATTGGATCTTACTATGACCCCAATGTATGAAATAGAATTTACATCAATTTTTATAAATTACTTATAAAATATAAATCACTTTAAGGAGGGTCTTTCCCTAAGGAGCGTATTTAATGGGAGCCCCCGATATTTTTAGCCCACAATATTAATATTATTGAATTACAGAATAATCTAAAGTCTAAATTGAAGATGAACTAATAAACTTTATGAGTAAAAAATGTATAAAATTTGCTTAAACAACCAATTCAGAAATTTTATGAAATTTAAAAAGCTGTATGTCACGAATTTTGTATAAATTTTCGTGATTAATATGAAATAACTTGGCGAAACCTTTGTTGACCCATATATTTTTCCATTGATTCTTATTCCTGGTGGTTTCTAGAATTTATATACACTTTTTTACTGGCTAAAATAGCTTGGAAGTATAAAAATTATGCAAACATACAAAATAAAATCACGCTATCCCATAATGCTATGTATATTTATTTATTACAGCGCGTTTATGTACATACAGACACAAGGAAAACAAAATTAATTGACCTAATAAAACGATTTTAAAATCAAAAAGGCTATGTAATACCGTGAATTTGAATATTTTTTAAGTCAACATTCAAACGTTTATTTGAAAAAAGACGAACGTCAAGCGCTCCATACACGTAAACACTATATTCAGAATTTTTTTTGAGTAATTCTAATTAGCATTTTCGTTAGCTATGCTCTTTTTAAAAGTTACACAATTGCAGAGACCTACTCACCGACATTTGGAAAAAGACGAACGTCGGGCGCTCCGTATATGTAAATACTATACTGAATTTTTTTTTTAGTAATTCTATTATTATTTGCAAAAGATATAGACATTATAAAATTATGTCGGTAAAGCACATCACCTTAAGTAGGTACATTTTGAAGTTTACACAAATTAAATAAGTTTAATTGAATATTAATTTGTGATATTAATGAAATCCAGCAAAATTGTTGTTGTGCGTGTGTGTATGTATGTGCTCTCATTCTCCTCTACGTATATATACATCAACCTACGCAAGCCAAGTCACCACGCTCCAAGTGTTCAAAAGCAACACACACGTTCAGTGATCGCTGCACCAAAGAAAGGGGCGAAAAGGGGGTCTCTGGAAAGAACAATAATATCCAATTTCGATGACTCACCACTCCAGTGTTAGGATCCTTCGCGCCATTACTGAAAGTCGATGCTAGAGTGCTCGAGCAGCTCTCATCATAATGGGCGTTCTGGCCGTCGTTGATCGCGCTATTAATGCTGACGGTCCACATGCTCGCGGCGTAGCCGTCGCAATTGCAATCGTCGTCCTCGCCGCCGTCCCCGGAGGCCCAAACATATATGTTACCCAGGCCGTTGCGCCCCTGCAAGAAAAAATTGTAGAAGAGACGGTTTCAGAATGGACGAGTGACAGTAATGCCGCTGAGGGAAAGTGAATTTTGAGATGAGATTCGAACTACCTATATTGAAGTAAATGTTTCTGAATTACTTATAACCATCGAAATACAACTTTTCTTTGATGAAGAACAAAAAATAATTTCTAACTAAAATGAATAGAACGTTAATTTTCAATTATTTAAAAGTCTATAGTAGCTATATATTAATATTGTGACGCCGGCGCGAGATTTGTAGAGAGCGTACTATGCGAAAAGAAATCCGAAGAGCACCTCGTGGACTACATAAGAAGACCGAACGCGGGAGCGCCATAAATAGAAAATTAAACGCAGAAACAATTCTTTTGTAAGAATTATATAGGAACGTCATGCTAAAGAAATTCATATACGCTACCAGCGTGGTTATAAGTCCGGCGTAAGGAGGTGGGAGTTTAGTAGGTCTCCATCCAGGCTCGTCGTCAGCATGGCGGACGTAAGACTGAAAGGACTATAAGCCCTACACACGGGAAATTGAGACTCGCACGCAAAAAAAAATTGATGTTACATTTTTCCTAAAAACTTTATCTAGAAACATATTTGGACAGATAACATACTTCCACACCGCCGCAATAATCAAACAAATTATTATACTTGGATTTTTTTCTCAAAAACCATTTTTTCGAAAAATTTGGAAAAAATTAAGTGAATAAACAAAGTATTATATTCCACTGTATACTCCACTATATAAGCCACTGCTATTTCATTGGTATGTAGCTTTCTCGAACTTATAATAATTATTAGTGTATTATTACATTAAATAATTACTCTGGCAGAAAGTTAACGATATTTTATAGTTAATGTGTTGATCAAATGGAAGGATTTCTAATAAAAATCAATATATAACAATGACACTTCTACCTAAAAGGGTTTTACTAATAATTAAAATATCAATATTGTCAAATGTAAATGTTAAAATTTACTTTAAAACTTTCGGTACACTATTTAAAAAAGTAAGTAATTAAACTTCAAAATATGTTCTTTGCTTCGTTACATTTTTTTTGTTTTCTAATCACTTATATAAGATATGAATATAAGTTCTTCAATAATATTTACGATAAAATTAAAAAATAGTACATATTTCCATAGTATCTATTTAAAGATGTCTCGCTGATCGTCGTCAAAGTTTAGTTTATCAAACTTCTTTCGTCCTGCGCGAATTCCGGCAATTCTTAGTACAAAATTATCAAGCAACGGAGATGGTATTCTGGTCACGTATACATCTTAGGCGGTAATACTCGTGCGTCACGCTGCGAGGGTGAGAAGTTTTTCAAACTCGATTAAGCAGACTCCGTGGTAAAATTCGCACGTCTACGCGTAGCAACGACGCCTGCAGGTCACACCAACCTACTTGACTTTTGAGCGACGACATCGCGCTCGTGTCTTACGACTTTTCCGGATTCTCAGTACTGGCATCCACATGCTTGCTCATTGCTAATACGAACTTTTTTTCCCATGCTTCTCCCAATTTGAATAATGTGTCACCCGTCTCGTGGAATAAATAGCCTGAAAGTTGCGCTGTAAAAGTGTCTGTACTTTTTTCATTTGTGATAGTCTGAATCATTTATAGTGATATATATTTAAATCTCAAAAGTTTCTAAGATTAATATTTAATAAAGAGAAAAAGTTATTCTCAAATAATTGTCATGAACCTGACGCGTAATATATTTCAATTAACTTTCCAAAATAATTTTATGAAAAACAAGAGATTATAAAAGAGTTTTTGTTAAAAATCTAATGTTTTTTTTAGTTACTATGTAATTTTTTTTCATGCAATACAAAATAATGGAGAATTTGATTACTACTGTTATATTTCTAATAAAATATAAGTTATTTAAAAGGATGAAAACCAAATTTGTTATTTAAGAAGTGGAGAAAACGTTTTATTTTATGCAAATTAAAGGTCTCATGAATCATAATTATTAAGCTCGCCTTGATAAGAATAATTTGAAGTACCACCGTGCTACTTTCACGTGTAAAGAATAAAAAAAACGTTGCAAATTAGCATTTATATTAGTAATATCAGTTAAAAAATACTAATTTTGCAATTCTAATTTCAAAAATTGAATTGACTAAAAAACGCTGTAACACAATGACATTTTTCTTTCTTAACTTTAATTCTTTTAATAATATTTAAAATGTACCATTTTTACATGAATTGGAGGATTGCTGAAAAGAGCAAAAATAGTGTGGAATAAAAAAATGCTGATAATTCATTGACTCTTGTCTAACTCTCTTTAATGGAAACGGAACTTCTTAGCTAAGAAATAGTTTGTTTTGTTGAGATAGGACAAAACTGGAGATATTTTGATAAATTTTTATGATCTGATTATAATTACTCATTAGTTCTTGAATTATATTCCTAGATTTCAACAGATAGTTTTACAGATACATTGATACAGATTTTAAAGAACTTTTACGCAAACTTTATTTTCAATCGATTTAATGATTCCTCTGTAAGAAGGCAATAAAACGAAAATAATTTAACATGATTATATAAGTATGTTTATTTACTATGAAAGTCGGCAAATATTTTAATCTAAAGCCCATTTAAAGTTTTTAGCTACTTTAATAATACAATATTTTTAATCATGACAGAATTATTCTTTTTGTATTTTTCTTTTTGCAAATAAACTTTTATATTATTATTAAAAAAAAAATTGAAAGCTTTACGTGCTGTTAACATTTAATCTAGCATTTTCATTTAATCAGAGAATTTATATTTTCACTAGAATGTGGAGATTCTTTAACTGTAATTTTTACAAAAATAACTTTATCATACTAGATTTTCCCAGCAAATTAAAAAATCACACTTACTATCTATACTACGTTTGTTTTAAATACATCATGAGTTACTTTCGAAAATCCATAGTTATTACACTAAGATGTTACAATTTTAATGCTTTGTAATTTCAGAAGAATTCCAAGAATTATTCATGCAATGTAAGCTACCAACTAATGATATTACATAAATTGCCGTACAGCAGCTCAATAGAGCTTCAAGTAGAAATTCATTAATATTTATTCAGACAATTTTATGATTGTATGAATGTTTAAAATACAGAGTAAAATTCAAAGAAGCTAATACAAATGTAAATTTACAAATCAGTTTATGAAAACTTCTCCAATTATTCGTTTAATAGATTTCGAGAAAAGAAAATAAACAATTAGAATTTAAAATGAAGAAAGCACAAGCAATTACCTCGTTCACTCCTCGGACGATGGCTCGCATTGTCGCGTTCCTCGGGCCGTCGACGGTCTTCCCGTCGTCAGTCGGCCCCCACGAGGCACTGTAAATGTCGATCAGGTGTGGCTCGTGCCCCATGCTGTTCGCCTCAATGAGATCGGTCATGTAGGGCTGGTCGAGCATCCGGATGCCCGCCACCTTCGAGTCGTAAGCGACGCCTACTCCGCACACGCCGTTGTCGCGCGCAGCGGCTACCTCGCCTGCGCACCTTGTTCCGTGACTGTAAAAAAAGTTCATTTTCTCTCATTAGATCGTAGTTTATAATTATAATAATTATAACAATTAAAATAGCACCCATGAATAAAACGAACTATAAAAATGTTAAAAACATTGTTCGAAATTGTAGCGTTTGGAGTATAATGCATACTAAACCACCATCTAAATCTCTGTCTTGATCTTCTTTGAAAACGTGATTAGAAGTAAAGATTGACAAACCTTGCTTAGAAACTAGTTTGAACTTCACTCATAAATGGACAATGTCAACGACAACCTAATTTATTTCTGAAAGTGCAACTTGTAAAACCTGCTCTATTATGATTATCACGAAAGTAAAAGAAAAATCACTGCACGGAAAGTATAGTATAGTGTATATAATCCGGGCGCTGGGGGGGAGGGGGGAGGAGAAAAAAATTCCCAAAGTTTGAAAAAATGTGATTTTTTTCACATTTTTTTCAAACTTTCGGAATTTTTTTCTCGAAAACTATCGGTTGGGAGGAACAGTTTATAAGGACCATTTTTGCTCAGAAAATGACAGATAAAAGTTTGATATTTTTATATTGTTTATAACAAAATGTTAATTAACAATTAATCCGACCACTTCTCGGCTTGGTATCCTTGAAAAATGGATTCAGCACATCAAAAAACATAAAGTAACATCAAGGTACCGAGGGTACCTAAAAGTGCATGCTCGAAATTTTTCTTAACTTGGCATTTATGATTTATGTAAAAGTTTGGATTAAATACAGAAATTTATAAAAAAAATTCTTTCGAAAGCATAAGTAAATAACAGGCTATTGTATTTTTTAAATAACGAGGACGTGAGCAATATATTATTGAAAATGGGAAAAAGCCGCAGACATTAGCTCGCAGCGATCGTTAAAAGCAAATTATGCGGTGGCAAAATCCTTCAGCTCTACTTAACCGTGGTCCCCGTACATTATACGTTATTTTATTAGAGAAGCTAGCGTTGCCTAGCAGCTGGCGTTATACTTTAGCGATTTCGCGCCAAATTGCGCACAGTTAATATGAAGCTAACGTGTGGGAGTCGAAGATGAATCGTAAAAATATCGCAATAAATGAACTATGGATAAAGTATTGCTTTTATGGCAATTATATATTGTGAATTATATATAGCATAATCCACTTACAAAAAAAACCATAATAATAAATCTCGAATTAAAGCCTGGAAGCATTGTTAGGTTTCCATCCGTATCTTGGTTGATTAAGTATTGTCGGGCTGCGCACAAACTCTCCAATGAGAATTAAAAAGGCTTTTTTATAAGAAAGAATTAACGAATTAAACAATGATTTCATAGTATACTTCGTAAATTTTACTATAATACTTTAGTGAAATCTCTATTCTGGCTGCAAATTACGTATTTAGAATCAATACATTATCAAAATTTGAAATATCTTCATTTGCACGTGTAATCTGACGTTTCATGAGAAATCTCCGAAAATTTCTTTCTTTAACCGACTTCCCCCGCTCAGACTAACGGAAAAGAGGACACCAATGTGCCGATGAATTATCTCCAAGATAATAAAAATAAGTGATGAGGCCATCAGTCTGGGGGCTGAGAGCTACAGTCACGGCCTATCTTCCATCTAGATGTACCGACGAGGACGATGTAGCCTCACTTTCCACCCTCAGGACAAATCGAGTTACATATTAATCGCGCGAGATGCGTAAATAATTGATTAGAGGTCGAGCACGAGAGCCGCTTAAATACTTCGGGGACTGCCGACACCTATACTAACGCCGACCTCTTTCCACGCCACGTAATCGACTTTCGGACAGTTGGACACAACGTGATGACCTTGGAATAAACGCACCCGTAGCCGCACGTGCGATCTCTCCTCCTTTCCCTCTTCCTACAGGCCCTTTTTTCGATTTTTTTCTCTTTCAGAGTGTGTATAGTCGCTGTCAAGTATTCCATGAGGATGATGTATCATGGCATAAGCTCGTAGTGTATAGAAAAAGTCTTTTTCTTTTTTGAGATTGCATGTTCACGTGACGAACGATAATTGAAAAAGTATAATATTGCGTTTTGAAATGTATCAGTGACATTGAACATTCAATAGCTTGGAATATCGGTCGAAACCGCATTTGTTGCGGCTTTATTTTGCGACTCCGTTGATTTTAAAGCATTTAGAAATTGGAATTAAATGAAGTAGTTCTTCGGTAGTATTGATTTGCATGAACTGCATATTTTCAGAGATACGTAAAATCTAATAATTATTATTATTAAAAAAATTGTTATTTACAAATAGTTTCTAAATACCAGGAAAATAGATCAGATATCTAATTATTTCTTTTCTGATACACCGAAAAAAAATATATTATCAACGTTTGTAAAGTGGATTGAGACCAATTATCTGGAATGTGCCAGATCTGTCACATCGTAAAAAAGAAAAGATTAAAAAGGAAAGATTTTGGCCAATTAAAATCAGTTCATTACTTCTCAACATATTTTGTTTACTGAAAACACTTAAAATATCCTACTACAAACTTTATCGCTATGGTTTCTATTATTCTGCGATTTAAAAAAATTCTAAAATTTATATGAAATGAAGTATAAAAATAATACCATACCTGTTAAACCAATCATCAGTATACCTCGGATAAGGATATGGATCATTACTACTGAAGTCATATGATGCTTTCGCATTCTGAAAATGGAGAAAAAAATCACATTTAAAAAGAACGTTATTAAATATTCATTAAGAATTCTTGTATTCTGACAAGCGATATTTTTGTTTCCTCATAGAGAAAGGTTTAGAACGGTGAACTAAAATTTTTGAGACGGAATTGTTAAAAAAAATTATTTATGACGTTTTACACTAAATTTCATCGATTTCAAGAAACATTTTGTTCCTGTTTGTAAGCGTGTAATAGGTATATGTGTGTCCGCATGCATGTGTATATGTGCAGACATATACACGCTTATTTTCTTTGTTTCGATGGAGAGACTTCTCAACTTATTGTAGCTATTAAATGATTTTCTTTTGTTTTATGTTCAAAAGAAAAATTCCGTTTTTTTATTTTTTTACATGATAGAATTAATATTTTTCAATTGAATATAATTTAGTTAAAAAAGCTTCCAACCACCTACATTTTCTTTTTTTAAATTGGATATATTTACAGCTTGTCATTTGTTATTCATGAAAATATTGCTGTTTCTTATTTCATTTATAATTCCAAAAATATTCATAGTGATACATTTTATTTGAAAAAATAATACATGCGTTGCACATAACTATTTTTCAACCATCTAGACGCGAAATACGATTTTTATGCTTGTTAAGTGAGCGTAAAATACTACAATAGTGTAAGTAGTATTATAATATTACATCAGTACAACAATTCTACTTCTACTCTCTTTATTTTTACACTACTATCTGCGTGAAAACCACGAAGAAATAATATTTCACTTTTATATCCGAACATCTTTGAAATTTACATATGCAAATAGTGAGGATCGAAACCCTTCTCGTCGAAATTCCATTCGAATAACTTGAGAGATTATCCTCAAATTCTTTTGAAATACGAAAATTTGCAGAGTGTCTACGATAGATATAAACCAAAATTGTTATTTTGCCATGTGACTATATTTCATTTACTCATCGGCATAACAAATCGCTTGTTACTAGATTTTTCATGGCATCCTCTGTTAGCTATTTTTACTAGCATAAAAATGCCAAATTAATAAATAACACAAAATTTTGACCATTTTTTCGGCCAATAAATGTAAAAAATAGGTTGAAACAGAGTTACACTTATAGTAAAAAACTAGAGTCCCATTTTTAGCCATCTTTATTCAAACTAGCCATTTACTAGCCAAAAAATGATTTCAATTTCTACCAGGGATGAGCTGATTCAAATTATAATAAAATATTTATTTCGCCTTTGCTTGCATAAAGTACGACTTTACTCCTCGTGTTCGGGCGTAAACTACGACTTTACGCCTTGTTCCGGGGGCGTAAACTATGTCCTTACGTCTCGTTTTTGGGGCGTAAACTACGACTTTACGCCTCGTTTTCCCCAAGGCGTATAGTGCATCAAAAAGAAAAGCAAAACAAAAGATGTAAAGGAGTACCGATTACGTCTGTGATAAATAATATTCACATCATGGGCTCATTATCACAATGCGGGCGCTAAATGAAACTTTACGCCCTAGATACGAATACTACTAGTCTAAAATAATTGTAATTTAAATATTTATTAAACGAAAATATCCTCTTCGTAAATGACGCCTTTAACAGTAACGCCAAAGTAAAGTAAAATTTGATGAAATACGTTTTGTAAGAGTTTTTGCAAAAACAAGCTAATTGTTATAATTTTAAGGAAACTTTTGATGAAAATATTTAATCTAACGAGAAGTGTCAATGCGCGGTTCGCGCACCATATCGTGAGCCAATTAAATTTTACATGTCCATTTGAAATCGACTAATCACAATCATTAGAGATGACAATCTCAAGTCAATCTCTTTTTTGTATAGGAAAGTATTTTTTATTATTATAATTGTAACAAAATTGAGTACAGTGTGAGTGTAGCTTTGTTATATATGCATGCATGTATTACTTCAGCGACTGTTTTTGACAGCAAGTCGGCTTATGCTAAGTTTAAGACCTCTTTATAATCTCCGAAAGCACGCTTAAGGTTTATATCGCCTGTCACGTACAAGATCTTATCGATTACATAGACTTCTAGCGAAGCGAGAAAATAACAGTGGAAAGCTGTATTATAGGCGAAGCTGACGAATAACAATACTTACATAATTGAACTTTAAATCGGGATGCATGTAATCGACCCCTGAAACAAGAAACATAATATTCATTCAATTTACTATACGATAAAGGAAATTAACAATTGTATGAGTAGGACAAATTCTATCGAACATAATTCATTCATAATTCATCAAAGAAGTTAGTTATATTCATAAGTTTCTGTTATGCTCAATTTAAGGTAAAGCATATGTTTATGCTTTTAACATTTTATTTCTTAAAATCAAATTATGTTACATACCTATTTTTTACAAATTCAAATTATAGATATGCGGAAAAATTTCATTAACTAAATTTTTATTTTCATATATAGTTGAATTGATTTACCAAATATATTAATAGATACATAACAAATTTTTCTTTAACCTATTTGTTAATAAGTGTGTATATATATTGAAGAAATATTATAGCCGTTTATTCCAAAGCATCGATATATATATATATAATTCAGTGAAATACTGAACATCCCACTGGGATTTCGAAAATACGACGCAAATAAGCTTGTTAAAAGTGAAATTCAATATTGCCTCTCAATCTATCAGGCTTTTTAACCTTAGATATGCTGAGCAAAATAATCAATTCACATGAATTCATAGAAAAATTATTATTTTTATTCATTTGTATGCAATTATATACATTCAGGATAACAAACTAAACTATGAATGAACATTGTCTATTAGCTTGAGACCTACCAGACCTATTATACGAGAATCGACTTTCCTGCAGTAATACAGCCTCGCTTTTGGAAGTAGTCTACTATGTTTGACAATTCCTTTTTTCTTTAGAATTTTAAAAATATCTTTTTTCGAAGTGATTAACGAACCATCAGTGACTTTGTGCTATACTTTATCAACAGTTTAATTTTGATAGAATGTTGCAAAATTAATAACAATTAGTATTTGTAGTTCGTTTATTTATAGGTAGCTTTTTTCTACTTAAAACCTCGACAATTTGGGTAGCCGGACTATTAGAAGCCATAACATGTGACGGAAGAAGCTAGAAAAAAGTAGAAAAAAATCAATGTTTTATTGCCTCTACCGTTCAAATATCGGCCATTTTGGTAGTTGGACTATTATAGAAGTCACGACAATCACTTCATTTGTAGATATTTTTAGCTTACTTTTATAAAAATATCAAAAATTTGAAATACACTATTTTGAAAAACGAAAATAAAATTAAAGAAATCGCTTTTATTTGCTTTTTTCAGGATTAAAAAATAATAGTTTCATTTTCAGAGTTATAGAATTTTAAGTTAAGTAACGAAAATACACCAAAATCAACGCAATGTTGGATCCGCACAATTTATCAACATATTTTCTTTCTTCAACTTTAAGCTATTATTACTTTGATAGAATTTGATATTTTTCCATTGAAAAATAAGTCGATGACAACTCGTAAAGTAGT